>BPLR01011647.1:0-143514 GCA_021605095.1 Caerostris extrusa | reverse complement strand
CTATTGCTTCTATTTACTTTTTTTAATTTATTAGTTAACTGTAAATTCATTATTTTTTATTTTAAGAAGTCAAGATTGATTAGTCCCCAAACTTGTGCGGCGAAAGCTTTACAAAAAATAATCCACAAAAAAACAATCCAACCTCTTCGAGTTAATAACATCGACATAATCAGAAGGCATGAATGGATCGGCACGCACATCATGGATGACTTATCCTGAAGGTGTACTAAAGCATTCAGTCTCTTACGGCATGAGACCCCATGTTTAAAAGGATCCAAAGCTCAAACATTCCTACTTACCCTTGTCTCTTCTCATTTATAATCATTTCAAATAAAAATTTTCAAGTAATTACAGACAGGATTTCATCTGGACATGGTCGAATAGGAAGCTTGCTATAATGTTTTCACTTATGATTTCCCTCAGAACAACATGTTAGTATCTATGTATTTGCTGATGACTCGACTGCTTAGTTCATAAAAACTTAGTCTCTGAAAAAAAAAAAAAAAAAAGCAAAGGAAATGCCAGGACTCCAAATGATAATATTCTTTTCCATCATTTTGATTATCAGATCGACTGCAAATGAAGTCAAATATCTTTGCCTAGTAAATCCATAGCAAATTAACCTCTCCTGAAAGCACATTGAAACTATAAAAAATCAAATGCTAGAATGATATGCACCTAAGCTTTCCAATCTTAATGGGGAAATAATCCAGCTTATCTCCTCTTCAAAAACACCGTGTGGCGCCTCCAGACTTAAATCTTCTTCTGCCCCAATGTAAGGATTTTATGTTAAAACTAATTCTCACAAGATTCAATTTCTTCAGAATAAAATATTTCCGTATTATCATTGGAATTCCCTGGTATATTCATAATGATAATAATTCATAAAAAATGAAACACTGAAAGAGATTTCATCAAGAAAACAATATTCTTTCAAGTACTCATCAATCATAATAAAAATCTAATTAAAGCTCAAATTTTCTTTTGCCCTCCAAGGAACCGTTAAACATCTATACTACACTATCAAATGGAATCTACTTCTAAAACCGCCGAAAGATTCTATCCGGCCCAGGATAGAATTCTCCTTGCCGGTAAGAGGGCAAATTAAAAGAAATATATATTTATATATATTATAAATCCATCTCTTTTTCTACTTTGATTAAATATTTTTTCCTTCCTTTTTTTCAAAGGACTGATGATCTTTTAGTTTCTCTATTTTTGTTCCACAAAACATTAATTGACGGAAATAGCAAAACCAAAGTAGCTAAATTTGCCTTATGTAAGCTAAATAAGGCAAACATACGAGTTTTACAAATCATTATCGAAAATAAGTTTCCCCAAATTTAATATCTCGCGCCCAAAAAATCAGGCTGCATTTGCTTCATCTTATATATATGTGAACAAATGTTTTCAACTACGAATCTTAGAAAGAATTATTTCAGAAGTAGGCTGACAGACGAGCATTTAGCCTCGTTCCTTCGAATCAGTACATCTCACTTTGAACCTCAATATAAGAAACTTTTAAAAATGAAATCGCAATTTCATTCATCTCATTAACATATTTAAATTGTAATACTTGTAAATTGAGCGAGGTAGCGCAGTGACTTTTTTTGAGTGCATGCAAAAAAAAAAGAATTTCATGAATAATATTTAAAAATTTTTTTGTGTTGCAGCATTTGTGTGTGTTTATTTTGGAAACCATAAAAGATTTTATAATGCTAATTTCTTATACCAATTCTAGTTATTGATTGATATCTATAACAGGAATTGATTGATGGCATCACTAATTTATTTGTACATTTGCTAAATTAGGACAATAATAATATAGATGATGAATGGTCTATTAGCACGTTAAATAAGACATCTCAATTTATGATTCACTGAAACTACTTTAAGGTATTACAAAACTTAATGTCATAAACACAATCAAGCAAACATTATATAACCAATGAAGTACAGCCTGTACCATTAAATCCGAAAAACTGGCATCAATCAAGCATGAATTTCAATTTATGTCTATCTAAATCCCAGTGGGCAAGTTCTTTACATCTGGTAGATCAGAATGATGGGAGCTTACGACCATGTGGTGATAACAGGAAACTAAATGAACATACCGTACCAGATAGGTATCCCATTTTTCGAAATGAAAATTTTCGCTTGATCTTGGAAGATAAGGTAGTAGGTTTTCATTAGACCTAATAAAGCCTAGTACCAGATTCGAATAGCTGAGAGTATAAACAGAAAATTGCTTAAACTTTTTATTTTTATGGGGCCTGAATGGCCGGAGCTCGGTACCACAGGTTTCGGGTTCGAGTCCCGGTGGTGCCATGGATGTTTGTAGTGGTTCGGAATTCACTTTAAACTGTAGGTCCCAGTCTAACATGACTGTAGAGCGTTGGGCTGACAACCCTACTCCGTAAAAGGAAAACATCTCTTGTTTCGAAATCTGTTAGTAGGCAGACGGCCTTGAGCCACCATAGGGCTGTTGCGCCAATCATGACGATGAGGATGATATATGGTTGCATAAGAACACCTTAAACTGGTATTTAAAAATTAGATCAATATTTCAAAATCTGTGATGGGTGTTGACCAAATTGAATTTTTGGGATATCTTATCATTGCTGAAGATTTTTGTACCTGGATTATAAGTTGCCAATGACATTGCATTTTTCTAGGCATGCTAAATTTCTACTGCCGATATTTAAAAAATTACGCTCAAACTCAAGCACTTTTCCGTGAAATGGTGAAAGGTGCGAAGAAGAAAGACAAAAAAAAAAATTAGTTCCTTGGATTGTTAGACAAATGTTCGAAAAATTCAAAACAAATCTTGCGAATTCTACACTTTTATGTTTTTTAAGGTTTACCCTCCCATTATCTTTTTATGCACAGATGCTTCGGTTGGGCTTTATATTCAGTTTTGCAACAATTTCTATTGTCATTAAAGGGGAAAATGTAATATACCTTCCAGAATACCATCTGATAATGCTATTGTAGTTAAATAAAAAGCTTTGGGTTCTGGAATAAAAATGTTGTAATCCTTTTAATCAGTGAAGTTGACATAATTTAAGCAACCAAAACAAGGCAGCAAATAATTTATCATTAGGAAAATATAAACCCGATAGGAACTTTTTTTTTCAAGTTTACTCACAGCTGCTATGAAATATGAGATGAATACTAAAAGAATGCCACAGAGGCCTTGGAAAATTTTTAGTATAAAAGATTGGCATTGTAGGTTATTCGTAATTCATGCTATGTTTATTTGACTGCTACTCCAAATGCATTTATTAACGATAACAGAATTTTTTGAAGTCAAATGTCCAACTGCTTTTGAAGACAAGACACATGATGAGATCATCAAATAAAAAAAAAAAATGTAATTTTTGCAAATTAAAAATCTGGAAAGATGGAATCGAATAAATAAACAAGTAATATATATATATATATATAAAAAATTAAAAAGTCTATTCCTACTTTTTTTTTCACTCTATTGCAGAAAGTCTTTTATAAATAATTTTCATTCATTTTTTAAGTTTATCTGGCGCCATCTATTGGTAGATACATGAAACTTAATTTGAAAAAACTGTATTAACATCAAGTGTCATCCACTACAAGTTCAAAGAAAATGTATTTGAACTTGAGGGGAGGAATAAAAAAGTATTTCATTAACGATTGAAAATTTGAACAAGATATATATAAGGAGAGTGTGAGCTAATAGAAGGAATTGAACAAATATCAGTTTGCATCCTCAACTTAATTTAAAAATATGGATGCATTATGTAAAGATCAGCGTCATGACGGCAGAACCATGCATTCTCTAACTGGAATTATATAGCAGGTAATTTGACAGGATAAGTTAAACATTTTTTGAGAGACCACAAGGACATTTTTTGAAAGCGCTGGATCAATCATGCAGACCTTCCGTGGAGAAAACAAGGAATAGGAACGGGAGGAGAGTGTTAATGGTCATTCTTACAGAACAGGTTTCGTAAAAGACTTTCAGCGGGATTGGTTTTCGTATATAGATTAAAGATTCAGAGACCAAGAAGTTAGATCAGATTGAGATTAGAGTTGGAGCGAGAGTGATAAAGTCAACAGTTCAGCGAAGTAGTCCAGAGTTGCTGACAGGGTATCTAATTCTTAAGAGTTTATTCTTGTATTGCATTGTCTTTTCAAAACTCAATAAATTATACGTAGCTAAATGTTTTGTCCGTTCATTTTAAAAGAAAAAGTGAGGTTCAACCCGTAGAACCAAGGCAACTAACCCCTATCTTAATCATTACAAGTTAATAATTTTAAATGGATTTTATTGCATTTATAATTATTGTTTTTTATATTCTAAGTATTTATGTACATACTTCTTCTTTAGTCAAAGATTTTTTTCATTTTTTACAATGTATTAAAATGAAAGGAAAAATAAGTAAACATTGAGCATCAGTAATCAGCAACGAACAGTAAATTTCTATAAATAAGGATAATTTCCTTACCAGAGTGGATATTAGCACTAATGGTTTGACAATCGTTGTAGAGTACATTACAAAAATATATTAGTACAGATAGATTGTGTTGTGCCAATATGAGCAATATATTTTTGTAAATATTTTTATATAATTATTGTATAATTCATATGCTATGTGCGTCCCTTGGAAGGGGATGTTTGTTTGTCTCTGCACCTGACCGGATGGGAATATGTCAACGAGATGACCCGTTTCCGGAGGGTGCAGGTCTTTTGCCACAGCTGGGGGTGAAGGGGATATCTCTGGAAAATATTTTAATTGGCAGGGGTCTTACGAAACTTCGTGCCAGATGGCCAAGAGCAATAATTTACTAAGACTTTTAAGACTCTTGTTGTCTACTAGTATGCTGGGAATTTTATGGACGGGGGTGAGTCGGCCGAACGGATATAGACTCTGATATGGTGTCGGCAACCGTCGCCCTCCTCCCTCCGAAAATGAACTATAAAATGGAGGCGATGGACATCGTAGGGGGAGAGAGAAAAAAAAAAAAAAAAAAAAAAAAAGAGACGAGGTGAGAACTGTTCTCCGGGGCTTGAAGGAAGGTGGCTGAAATTAAATACGAAGACGGAAGATGATCGAGACTGAGATGGTTGTACCATGTCCAGCGTGAAATAGATGTATTAGACTGGGAGTTTGACGGTGAATCGGAGTGACTGGCTTCCCTTGCATACTTCTCACGGTTTCTACGAATTAGCTGTTGATCCTCAGGCAGCAGCGTCACTTGAAAAAGAAAGTTGTACAATCCATGCGACATGATGTGGACAAGACTTCCATGCTACCCCACTGAAAAGCATCAACTGATGTAAGTGACTTAATGTTTCTTATTACTGAACTGAAATTTTGAAGAAAAATAAAAATCAATGCCCCTTTTTCCTGGCTGTTGCAAGTGCTGGCTTGTAGAGACCATCCCCTTATTATTTTAATTAGTAATCATAGTTTTGTATTAGTGTAATTGTGTATAAAATATATTTTTATTTAATGCATTATCCGAATTATACTTTTATTGATAATATTAATTAAATGATTTTAATTCAAGCTTACTATTGTAAATATTAATAAATACATTTTTGTTTATATTTTAAATTATGAAATTTTGTCTGTGTTGCCATGTGTGTTTCCTTTTTCCAACTTATATAAGTTTCTGAAGGCATGCGAACTTGTTGATTTAAAATGTGGTATGGGTTATTGTGGAATTTCATAATTGTTATCGTGTGTGTTAAGTAAACGGTGTAGCTAGTTGTTTCTAGTATCAGGTATTGTTTAATTTAAGGGTTAAAAGATACGACAACACCACAATTGTAAAAATTTATTTTTGCTTAATTAAAGTGCAAATAATTTTTTATGTTTTACTTTTATTTTTAAAGAATTTTTGCATAAGTACAAATTTGTTTTCATGTGTTATTTTTTTTTATTCCAAGAATTATTTATAAAATTATGCGAGATTTCCCAATGAAGTAATATCATGTTTAGAAAATATAAGTTACAAAAAAAATTATTAAGGATTTTTATTAATTTTTTCCCTTCTTTAAGATAAAAATCTAAATAATAATAATAAAATATATATATACAAAAATATTCTCTGCTCGAAATACATTCGCATTCACTAACTCAGAAGTAATTGTGTCCCGAAAATTTGATGCTAGAGATTCGGAAAGTACATTCGTCTTTTGCAAAATTTTTTACTTCTCCATCTCTTAAATGAATTATGTGCCAACAAACCACCTAGTGAATCTAGACAGAAATGCTTCAAAAGTTATGTCTGCATGCCAAGTGACAGGATAAAACACATTTCTTACACTTGAATTTCCCAACAAAGGTTGTATTACTAAGGAATTTCCATTAAAATTTGCCATTTTATTTTTATGACATTTGTAGTCTGTTTTTATTTGAATAAAAAAAAAAATTTTGTTTTGAATAATTAACAACATTAATCATGAATAAAAAAAAAAAAAAATTAAAAACTATTATTCAAATTTAAAAGATTTATAAAGCTTAGCTCTTGATAACTTTATTTTAAATTGTTATTAAAAATAGTTTGTTTTTATTAAAAATTAAAACAAATACAAAGAACATGAACAGTTTATTGAAATGCAATACAATAAGAACATTAAATACAATAAGAACATTAATTATGAATACATTAGATTGCTTTCTGTCTCAACTGAAATTTTATGACAAAAAAAAAAAATGAACTGCATTTCTGTCCAAAAGTTAACCATAATTAGTAGAACACACAAAAAAAAAAGTCTGAATAAATGTTGATTAAATTGTTTCAAGTTCCTTTTTTAAAATTGTGTGAAGGTAAAACATTGCATAAATGCAAAACATTTCAGTTGATATTGACATATGCAAAGTATCAGACACAGGTACGAGACAACTGTATACAGTAGACGAAGACAGACATTGGTCTCTATTGCCGGATGACCACCAGTTTGCACAGAAACACATAATAACAGTAAAATTTTGAACAGCAGTGTAACCATGATCAATGACGAGTCCGGGCTGATTCTCGTCGTACAACAATATGGAAAGAAACTGTAAATGATTTTTAGAATGAGGGCATGAGAAGGTGTTATATTAGATGGTTATACAGATCTTCATAATAAGTAAGTCATTAATTCTTATTCACGGATGATAATTTTTCTGTGCTTAACTAGTCGGCAACTTCTTTCTAAGTGAAGATATCTGGTGAACGGAGAGGTTGTCAAAGTCTTCATCTCCCAACAAGGAATGTCCTAGAATTCAAACAGTTCTTTGAAGAACTTAGGAAGTTATGTTTCAACAATTCATTGCTCTTGTCATCAAAAGCATGGATAATTGTTGTACAGTTTGCGTATAGAAAAGGAAGCACTTGCCTTTTAAGTACTACTGTACTTTTGTTTATTTTCATTCTAACCAATAATGGAAGTCGCGTTTTAGTTTTTGTATTTCTTTCTCTAGCTTATATTTAAACTTTACTTATTTATGCTTGCAAAGTTTCTTTCCATTGCAGATAGGTGTTTTGGAAATATTTTCCCATTTATTTTCATAAATTATGTTTAACTTTTGGACAAGAGTATACAAAAACAAAATGTGTACATTTTTTTCAGTTCACAAGCTTAAAACACATAAATTGTTGTGTTTTTTTTTCATACAAGTTAATTTATTTTAATTAAAAGAGAAAGTTACATAAAATGCATAACAAACATGCACCTAAAAATATAACAGGCAAACAACGAAAGTATGAATATTTAGAAAAAATGTAACAATTCTTAAAATTTAGCGTTGAAAGGATATATTATTTCTAAGTTTGCTTTGCTGATGAATTTATTAGGAAGATTTCTATAATATACAAGGAAACAAAATGAATGACATTTATGATGGGTAACACAATAGTAATGGAACAAACAAATATTGCATTGTAGCTGACAAAATTATAATAGCATGAGAATATAACAATTCTTAATATTTCAATAAAAAATAATCACAACATTTCAATCTTGAGGGAGTGTTCAAGTGTATCTAGGAGATATGATGAAGTTTTATATCAAGATAGCACACGAGTGAAATTGTTAACGGCACAAAAAACACAGCAGTAAAATACACATGACAAAGTTATATTGTTATGAATGCCTGGAACAACAACTGTTAAAGTTTCAATATAGAACTTATTCTAGTGAATCCAGCAGTTATGATGAAGTTACAATGAAAAATGTCATAGGACACATCAGGTAATTCACAAGAGAAATGGATAATGATGCTAAAATACATATTGGTACAATGGAGATCACAAAATTATAAAAGCACGAATGCCTTGAACAAAGAAACAAGTTATGAAATTTGAAATATTTATTTCAGTGTTTATCCAGTAGTTATGATAAAATCCTAATGAAGGTAGTTCATGAGGGGAAAGGATAATCACATCAAAGCATAATGTTGCAAAATACAAAATAACAATCGATTTGGAAAGATTGATTTGGATGATGATGATATTTTAAATATATTGGTGACTGACAAAAACTTTTAAAAAGTATAATTTTTCTCATAATACAATATTCCGAGGTTCTGAAACAAAGAACTCGGTACGTATTCAAAGTTAATATCGTGGATTTAAATATAAGTAACAGTTTATCTGCGAAATATATAATGTTTTTCCATCAATGAAGCATTACTTTTCATGAAATGTAAAAATATCCCCAAGCATAGATTTACTTGTATTTCTATACTTGAAGAATATGAACAGTTTATTGAAATGGTTAAATACAATAAGAACATTAATTATGAATACATTAGATTGCTTTCCGTCTCAACTGAAATTTTATGACAAAAAAAAAAAAAAAAAAATGAACTGCATTTATGTCCAAAAGTTAACCATAATTAGTAGAACACACAAAAAAAAAAAGTCTGAATAAATATTGATTAAATTGTTTCAAGTTCCTTTTTTAAAATTGTGTGAAGGTAAAACATTGCATAAATGCAAAACATTTCAGTTGATATTGACATATGCAAAGTATCAGACACAGGTACGAGACAACTGTATACAGTAGACGAAGACAAACATTGGTCTCTATCGCCGGATGACCACCAGTTTGCACACATTAACAGTAAAATTTTGAACAGCAGTGTAACCATGATCAATGACGAGTCCGGGCTGATTCTCGTCGTACAACAATATGGAAAGAAACTGTAAATGATTTTTAGAATGAGGGCATGAGAAGGTGTTATATTAGATGGTTATACAGATCTTCATAATAAGTAAGTCATTAATTCTTATTCACGGATGATAATTTTTCTGTGCTTAACTAGTCGGCAACTTCTTTCTAAGTGAAGATATCTGGTGAACGGAGAGGTTGTCAAAGTCTTCATCTCCCAACAAGGAATGTCCTAGAATTCAAACAGTTCTTTGAAGAACTTAGGAAGTTATGTTTCAACAATTCATTGCTCTTGTCATCAAAAGCATGGATAATTGTTGTACAGTTTGCGTATAGAAAAGGAAGCACTTGCCTTTTAAGTACTACTGTACTTTTGTTTATTTTCATTCTAACCAATAATGGAAGTCGCGTTTTATTTTTTGTATTTCTTTCTCTAGCTTATATTTAAACTTTACTTATGTATGCTTGCAAAGTTTCTTTCCATTGCAGATAGGTGTTTTGGAAATATTTTCCCATTTATTTTCATAAATTATGTTTAACTTTTGGACAAGAGTATACAAAAACAAAATTTGTGCATTTTTTTTTCAGTTCACAAGTTTAAAAAACATAAATTGTTGTGTTTTTTTTTTTTTTCCTACAAGTTAATTTATTTTAAATATTATTTTAATTAAAAGAAAGTTACATAAAATGCATAACAAACATGTACCTAAAAATATAACAGGCAAACAACGAAAGTATGAATATTTAGAAAAATGTTACAATTCTTAAAATTTAGCGTTGAAAGGATATATTATTTCTAAGTTTCCTTAGCTGATGAATTTATTAGGAAGATTTCTATAATGTACAAGGAAACAAAATGAATGACATTTATGATGGGTATCACAATAATAATGGAACAAACAAATATTGCATTGTAGCTGACAAAATTATAATAGCATGAAAATATAGCAATTCTTTATATTTCAATAAAAAATAATCATAACATTTCAATCTTGAGGGAGTGTTCAAGTGTATCTAGGAGATATGATGAAGTTTTATATCAAGATAGCACACGAGTGAAATTGATAATGGCACAAAAAACACAGCAGTAAAATACACATGACAAAGTTATATTGTTATGAATTCCTGGAAAAACAACTGTTAAAGTTTCAATATAGAACTTATTCTAGTGAATCCAGCAGTTATGATGAAGTTACAATGAAAAATGTCATAGGACACATCAGGTAATTCACAAGAGAAATGGATAATGATGCTAAAATACATATTGGTACAATGGAGATCACAAAAATTATAAAAGCACGAATGCCTTGAACAAAGAAACAAGTTTTGAAATATTTATTTCAGTGTTTATCCAGTAGTTATGATAAAATCTAATGAAGGTAGTTCATGAGGGGAAAGGATAATCACACCAAAGCATAATGTTGCAAAATACAAAATAACAATCGATTTGGAAAGATCGATTTGGATGATGATGATATTTTTAATATATTGGTGACTGACAAAAACTTTTTAAAAAGTATAATTTTTTCTCATAATACAATATTCCAAGGATCCGAAACAAAGATCTCGGTACGTATTCAAAGTTGATATCGTTAAATCTACGATATACAAGCAACAGCAACAGTTACATATTCTGTTATGATATGAATATCTGATGGTAAATATTCATATAAAGCAACAGCAACAATACAAGCAACAGTTTATCTGCGAAATATATAATGTTTTTCTGTCAATGAAGCATTACTTTTCATGAAATGTAAAAACATCCCCAAGCACCACTTTTCTTTAAATGTAAAACTGTCGTCAAAAATATCGCCAATCATAATGTAAAGAGTCACTATGTTTTTGCTCAATAGAAGTAAATCTCTGGCATTCTTGCACACATTTTGCTTGGTGTACAGCTAACGCATAATTCCAATGTTTTCATGGTTGCCAATGTTGCATGTCATTATACAATTCATTTAAATATTGAAATATTTTCAGTTTAATATATAAATATGCCAAGTTTTAGAGTAAAAACATTTTATAATAAAAGATAATTCAATACATAGTTGCCAACCTCTAGGAATATCGCATAGTTTTTAGTGAATTTAATCTATCAATTTCATAGAAACGTATTCTAGATTATGATTCATTATTATTGGTAAAAATTTACAATAGAAATATCCAAGATATTAATAAGTAAAATATTAATTACTCATAACATTATTAATCATATAGTATCAATTACTTATATAATTACAATATATCTTTGATCAAATACTTATTTCCATTAGCAGGGAACAACTTCACTACAAATCATCCTCAATCATATTGTATTGTGTTATGATATGAATATATGATGGTAAATCTTTGGCATGCTTTATCTTGCTCATATTTTGTCTGGCAACAAAGTAAACTTTTTGTTTATGCATTTATAATTATTCGGTAAACTGATTTTTTAAAAGAAAAGTTAATAATTTATTTGCTTTTATTTAAAAGTTAATAACTTATTTTTTAATTTAGTTTAATAACTTATTTAAATAAACTATTGTTCTAGACACGCTTCTTGTGAAAATTGATAGACTCTCATTAAGAATATAAAGGATTGGCAACTATGTTCAATATATAATATATTGATCCCTTACGGTATTGACATTATAATAACAAATAAATTATAAATAATAATAGCAAATTGCTTAGACGTGAAAGACAAATTTTATCTTCAAGTGAAAAACTTCTTAAATTTTGCTATTACTTCTCTCAATTTTTCACTTTTTGACATTTGTTCTTCTATTTCAGCATTTTCATGACCTGAAATAGAAACAAAAATCAGATATACAGTGGGTTTATAAAAAAAAATATGTTGCTATGAGCTTTTTATTTCATTTTCTACAGTGGGTCAAAGAAATACATTATCGGCGAAAAGGGAAAGCAATATGGGAAGCAATTAATAAACCTATAAGTACCATGAAGGTACACAAGGCATGCAGAATTTAGTATCGAAACTTCCGGCAGCAATATGAGTTGTTTTAAATATAATTATAGAATAGAACAGTTCTTATGTTTCTGAGGCTTGAATCGTTTGCTAGCGTTGCTATATTGTAGTCACTAATAGGTATTGTGCCAAACTTAATAGGTAAAAATCTGTCGATGAAATCCTGGGAGAAATTGCCAAATTTAAATTGAACATGCTGTTTGATGAGCAACTATCAAAGTGCAGAAGACACGTGGTCTCACATTAACGTGTTGGCAGATAATGCGACGAAGGCTCCAAAATATTATAAATGCGGTTGTATGCTAATGAACGGTAGTTGTTGATTTTGAAGTGACCAAATAATTACTTAGTTGAAAACATCACAAGGCTGGACAGTTCTGCCGATGTCTAATATAATATTCTTAAAGTTTCCTTCAATATCTCTAGACAGGGTATGACCTACATTATGCTGCAAGCGCCGACGAAATTCATTACAAAAGGATAGGCAGGCCAATTTATACGTATAACAAACAGGTAATTTAAAAACTCTGAGTGATATATGCAATTATATATTAATCCCAAAATCAACATTAAAATAGATGAGAGGTAATATACATAAAATCCAAGCACATCACATGCTGTAAAATGTGTAATTTTTTCCGTTCACAGTACATAAATCGGGTACAACTTAATATTGATACACGGCCTTTATTTCCGTAATCGTTGATCGTACACATATACTTCCAATTAAAAAAATATTTTAAATAAGGTTATCATTCATGATTTGGCATTTTTATATTTAAAAAGACAATATTGATAGGAGCATAAAATTTAACTTGTTATACAGTTCTCTAGTCAAGTACAATTCTATGATATTTAGTAAAGTTTTACATTCATCCTAACAAATATAATACAAAAAGTTAAATATAGGTTTTTCCAGCCTTTATTGAGACATCGGTTATAAAATCAATTAAAACAATTCGAAATTGAAATCAAAAGTGAAACGCCCCTTTAATGAAGGATAGAATCGATTCTCTGAAAATGGAAAATGCTCAAGAAGAATTAGTTAAATTGTTGAAATATCGCAGCCTATTTATTCGTTCCCTGACTTCATTGTTTTTATTTTAAACAATTTTTTTCTTCCAAGCAGAGAAAATTCAATAAATTAGATGTGCAAAGGTTTTTAAAACTTTGTATCGAACTAAAGTTAGTGCACTTCGCCGTCTCAGGAAAACCGGCACCTTTGCACCAACCACGGTCCAGATCAAAGAGTTGGGAAAGATCAGGCATTGAATGGGCTAGGATGTGCCACAGGAAAATGTACTAGGATACGTCCTTGAAAACCCGGACATAAGCACGGCGGAAGTAAGCAAGGCGTGCGAATATACTAATATATCTGGAGATTATTACATGCGCTTGGTGGACATCAATACTGTCCACTATTGATACTAGTATTGACGACAGATGACCACTCACGAAGATTTGACTTCAGCAATTTTATATCTAACACCTTGCATGGCATTTTATAGATGTTTTATGACAAACTGTGAACAGATGACTCTCGGTTCACACAGGACGGCATAGACAATATCCACATTGCGCGTTACTGAGCTCCTCCGAGATGCTTGTCATCATGATGAGACCTCTCCGTATAAAGCAGCAGATGTCTGTGCGTATTTAGATAGCAAACTTGTACGACAGATCATCGGATATGATGGTCATGCAGAATTTCCACCACGTTCACCAGGTTTAACTTCATGGAATTTTACATCTCTGGTTACATCAAGGAACTGGTTTATGTGGCTGAGCCAACTTCTTTGGATGATTTGAAATAGAGTATCCACCTTGCTTGTTGCAGATTTACACTAACTATGCTCCAATGCTCCGCGCGTACTGCCACATATTCAATTGCGCATTGCCGCCAACAGAGAACATTTTGAGAATATCTCGTATACATTCCACCACTTTATATATATTGATACTTTTCTGTGACTTGCACGATTTATGATGTTTGTAAAATGTATGTGGGTCTTAGATTTACGAATTGTGTCTTAACTTCGTGAGCATATTTTATTTCGTAAATTATTGGTTCTACATAATTTATTGAGGGTGTACAACTTTTTTAATTGACATTTTTTGTCCCTCTTGCTCTCAATTTTGGAGTTCAATTTCCAAATTTCAGCATTTAACCATTCGTGCTGCGATGATATTTTGTACATTAGTTACGTCCACTGACTATAGAAGCACCCATCGTTCATGGTCGAGGTCCGCCCCTCCAATTCCGATGTTTAAAAGGCGTTTTATCCTGATTTCAACCCCTAATTTTTAAAATAAATTTTATAACCAACCATTCAATGATGGCCGAAAAAAATTCAAAACTGACACTAATCATCTTGGTCAATTTTTGTCACACAGAAGTGAAACCTTTTTGAGTTAAATTTATTAAGATGAATGTAAAGTTTTATTAAATATACCTAAAGAGACCAGGAAGCTGTTTATAAAGTTAGATTTTGTACTTTCACTAATATTGCATTTTTTTTAAATATAAAAATATCTAAAAATGAATGTAACCTTATTTGAAACATTTTTTCTAATTGGAAGTATATATTTACGACTATATACAATTATGAAGTATATGTTGTGCAAATAAAGGCTTGATATCGATACTAAGTTGCATATATGTTGCTAAGTGCATATACACTCAAGAGCCAAAACATTATGACCACCCTACATTTTGCAATGAATTCGCCTGGATGACGTGGAAGGCGCGTGATCAGGTGGAAGTGGTATTTAACTGCTGCTGGAGAGTCTGAAGAATCATTCTTTCACTTACTTCTGTGTGTGATGGGAAAGGCTGCGGATCTAAGCGATTTGATAGAGGGCAGATTGTAATGGCTCGAAGGCTCGGAACAAGTATTTCCGAAACTGCACGACTCGTGGGTTGTTCGCGATCTACAGTTGTTAGTACTTATGCAAAGTGGATGAATGACGATGAAACCAACAGTAGACGACATGGTGTTGGACGTCCACACGCTATCAAAGAAAAAAAGTCGTCGGAGACTGTCTCGCATGGTGAAGCAAAACCGGAGCCAGACAGTGGCTCAGCTGACAGCCCAATACAATGCAGGGCCAAGTAGAATAGTATCGGAGCACACTGTTCAGCGGACACTGTTGGATATGGGGCTACGCAGCAGACGTCCCACTCGTGTGCCTTTGCTGACCAAGCGTCATCTCCAACTGCCCCTGCGCTGGGCCCGGGAACATCGTGACTGATCCATGGATCAGTGGGAAAGAGTTGTCTGGTCAGATGAATCACGGTTTTTCATTCATCACGCCGATGGCCGTGTCAGGATACGCCGTCTTCCAGGCGAACAGTTGCTCCCTCAATGTACAGTAGGTCATACACAGGCCAGTGGTGGCGGTATTATGCTTTGGGGGACGTTCTCTTGGGCATCTCTGGGACCCGTGGTTGTGGTAGAGCAGACCATGAATGCTACAGGGTATCTGAACATCATTGCGGACCAGTTGCACCGTTACATGGCCTCTGTTTTCCAGCTGGAAATGGAATGTTTCTACAGGACAACGCCCCTTGTCACAAGGCTAAAATTGTGTTGGAGTGGTTCCAGGAACATGATGCTGAATTCCAGTTAATGGCCTGGCCGTCTAACTCACCGGATCTCAATCAGATAGAACACATTTGGGATGTCCTGGGACGGCAGCTCAGAGTTCAAAGACCACTAATTCGCAATATCTCGGATTTGAGTGACCGTTGCTTAAACATCTGGTACAATCTGTCTCCGGCCATCTACCAAGGACTTGTGGCATCCATGCCAAGGCGGGTTGAAGCTGTGTTGCGCGCCAAAGGTGGGTCAACTCGTTATTGACAGGTGGTCATAATGTTTTGGCTCTTGAGTGTATGTACATATGCATGGTGATTCAACGGCCATCGGACAAAATTTAATACAGCTTACTAAAAGATAATTTTTTTTTTTGTATAGGAATGTATGGCCAAAAATGACGCGTCGAGGCACGAACATAAAAATGAGATATGAAAAGGAAAA
Organism: Caerostris extrusa; assembly: GCA_021605095.1. NCBI lineage: Eukaryota > Metazoa > Arthropoda > Arachnida > Araneae > Araneidae > Caerostris > Caerostris extrusa. The sequence continues at coordinate 127,352 of BPLR01011647.1, read as the reverse complement.
CATTGTTTATTTACAGCATCATTGCAAAGTACATCTTTGATTCAATATTTACAATAAATACTCAAAATTTCGGCTATCAACAATTATACATTTTTGGTTGCATCGAAGGAGTAATTGGCGAACGGTTTTTAAAGAAGCCAGGCATTTAGCGCATGTTTGCAGCCGAAATTCGTATAAATAATTTTCTCTATTAAACCAACTGGAGTCTCATAAATGAAAACTCAGTTGCTAAAACAGAGTAAGAATAAATTAGAATGCTCATCGAGGTTGCCAGCCAGAGGATCTAAACTTGCCGTGCCTGGTTGTGGTAAGATAATGCATTGTGTATAGCAAGCATTGTGCCGTTCTGTGGTAAGAAATCTATTTGATAGCGTGTCCGTTCCTCAACTCTTTACTTCCGACCATACATTCCTATACAAAAAAATGTATGCTTTAGTAATCTCCAATGTATGCTAAAAGTTTGACCCATGACCGTTGAATCCTTACCGTTGACCATTTAAACAATTAGAGATCGCAAAAGCGAAAAACAAATAAAAAAACACAATATAGAGCACAGAGGAAAAATAAATACACCAAAGAGCAAAGCAAATTTAAAATGACTGAAAAATACAGGGTAAAGACTCTTTAAGAATGGCCAAAAATGAAAATTAAAAAAATATAATAATGAAAATGACCTTTTCAAGGTGTATAACTTCAGAATATTTATTATTTAATGCTATTTCTACTTTCTCGAAAACTTGTTCATTTAAACCTATTTAGGATGCGTTTGGACTGCACAGAGAAACAAAAATCAAGTTGCAAAGAAGAACTTCTGTACATCAAGATGCTTTAAAAGAAGAAGTAGCAACGAAAGGATTGGGTAAAAGAGCGGAGAGTCGAAAACTTTTTACGAACAGATACCTGATATATACTTGACAACAGGTCTTTACAAAAGTGAAATTATATAATTGTGACAGTAATATCAATTGCTGAAACGCACGAGATGCGTAGTTGACAGGGATTCTTGTTTGGTAATTATGATGGTATTTAGTGGGCAACTTCCGATCCGCACACCTGAAATTCATAATTAGCCCTCGAAATAATCTATTTTATAACTACTTGATCACGTAGGAAAGTGCACCAAGGGTAAGCATTTAATTTTGACAACAATGATAGAGTTGGAAAGATCTTGTCATGCTGAGTAAAAAGTGAGTAGAGTACCTTAGAATCGAACTATTTTCAAGATATCAGCCAATTTATGTTACCAAATTTGTTAATTTCTTTTGTCCCTGGTTGGTATAAAAAAACTGAATTTGCAGAAAAAGAATGAAAAGAACTTATTGATTATAGAATCAATAAGAAATTTTCGATTAATATATTGTTCTGTGTGTAATGTATTTATTTATTGCGGCTGGAAATTTCCAATTCCATGTTGTTGTGACATTCTACATGGAATCTCGCAAAACACATCATGAATTGAAAAACAAATGCCAATGGAAGATATTTTCTGTTATTGTAACGTATACCTGTTCCCTTAATGTGAAGTGGTCTATCTGTAGTGGCACTTTTTAGAAAGCATATTATTAAGCGGCATTAAATATGAGGCTGACATTTGATTGTGGACCATGTGAGGAATTTTAACAATGGCTTTTCTACGTGTTAATCCTCTTCTTCACATAGCAACCTGCTATCTATCCAATTACTTGTGCGTATTTCCAACTGCGTCTACCTCAAACATGTGTCTAAAGTAAATTCTATTTGGATAATAACTGCTTTAGTAACATGTTTATTGAAACTCACTAGTCCTAAAGAGTCTCATGAGAAAAAAATCTTAAGAATATAATCATGCAATTGTTAAATAGAGGTATCCAAGGCTTTCAACAAGAGGCAAAATTTGTCCATTTTGTAGTTAACATTTTGAATTCTTTGAAACGTTGTGAAGAATGCCAGGAAGGATTTAATCGTGTTTTGGAGTTCTTGAAATTGCATGATTTCTGCGATAATATTTGAAAGTATAATATATACTGAACTTGATTTAATATCTAAACTTTGTAGAATTTCATAAATAAATATTTAAAGAGGTTAGCTAACAATAGCATTAACCATAATTATCAAAAAAAAACTGTCGACCGATGCTAACTATCATCATGTGTCTTTGTTTTCTTGGCTAATTTAAACAATTTGGCAAGAAAACAAAGAAAATTATATTAATTGACTGATATCTCAAAATAAGCTAAACTATGACTAGTAATTAGATTTTTTTATTCCTTGTGATAAGACTTTTGGAGAAATTTCTTCGTCAAAACTAATGTCTTAAACATGGTGCATCTAATAATAAAAATTGTGCGACTGGTAATAAGTTTAATAATTAAATTAAATTATGAGCAAATACTTACTTATAGCACCTCCCTTTGCATAAGAACTAGGGAAATAAGCTTAGAATCTAATTAATCTAGATAGCTCACAAGATTCTTTTTTTCAGTTCTCAGTGGAAATTCACCTTAAAGGAACTGAAGAACGAAATAGATCTATTATTATTAGTACCAAAAGCACTAAAATCCTATTCTACAAGAATCTTCTACAATTCTACAGAGAATGTCAATTGGTTTTCACTGACGCCGTTTACATCAAAAGTTATATTTTACGACCGCAAAACAAATACAGGTTTTTTAATGGCAGAAGAAACATCTTTTCGGCGTTCTGCATATGTCTGGTGTCAAGAATTAAAAGAAATCCATATTGAAAACGACGTCAGTGGGACATAGGGCAGATGGATGTGTCCTTCTGATTGGCTATCGTACTATGCGTCGAGTTAGTAGTATCCTTATTTGTATCCATCCTTAGGAGGACAGAAAGTAGTTTCTAGGTTTTGTCTGAATTAACCTTTTATAAAATGTATATCCCTTTGTCCATTAAACCAGATCAGGAGAATGTCTTTGTTGTTTCGGCTAATTTATGTCAAATTCGAAAACATTAATTGGCCCTTATTTCAAAAACCATTAAATTCTGACAGGTAGTTCAACTTCTATATTACCCATGAAAAGACTTTTCCAGCATTATCAGTCTTGACGTCTTAAAAGTGGTGAACTTCCCTTTAAAAAATGCATGACTGATAATGATTAAATTTAATTCTGAGCAAGTACACATTCCTAAGCAGAATATTTGGTTAACTTAAGAATTCGAAATGTGTGAAAAATTAAAGAAAAAAGTACATTCTTTTCACTAGTAAAAATGCAAATATTTAACTAGTAAATTATAAATTAAAGGACACTATGAATAATAAAAATAAAGTTTCTGTAAGTTTTATTATTCACTACTGAACTGAATATTATTATTATCTGACAGATGTTCTGGAGACATCTGATTTTTAAAACTGGTGACATTATAAATGAAATTAATTTGAAGAGAACTGATTATAATACTGCAATTCATGATGGAAATAAATAGATGAAATGCACGTGATATTTTTGCAATCTGAGCTATCTGCAAAGCTTTCTAGGATTTATAAAAGAAAATTTGTACAAAGTTTAACAGTGGCAAACCACTTTTCTATGGATGAAAGATATAAATCTTCATCATAATAAATAGATAATTGATATTATTTCTGGCCTTTCTTCAACGCGATAAAGATTTGCAACATTGATATTGATGCATATACTGAAAAAAAAAAAAATCAAAGTTGCATTATCCCGAAATTCGAAGATCTAGAATATATTCATAACTTATCCGAAAAAAAGTTTGTTTGAAGAAAACCGAATTTATTTTGCCCCTAAAAATGAACTGGCTTTGTTAAGACCATAAATCATTAACTATTATTATCTCCATGGCGGAAATTTATGCTGCAGATGATTTATACTTCTATAAATTGGTTCGTAAATAAGAAATCGAAAAGAGAGATTAAGAGATGGATTCATTGTTTACAAATGATAATGTTACGTATGACACGGATATTCAACACTAGAAAAACGATCTCATATGAATGCAGACGCACTGTTAAACTTTGTTCCTAGGGCTTTTATTATTGTTTCAAAACAGAAGAAAAGTGTAATATTTCGGTTATTCCGAGAGACCTAGAATTCAGAAATGAGATGTTGTGTTGTCGCTGCTGAGAACCAGCAGACTCAATAGCATTTCGACCACCTCGATCATACGTCAGACATGCCAAGTACCGCACAGCAAGCCCACTATGCAAGGACATCATACAAGAACGAAAACATTATCGAAAGTACGATACTTGATCAAGTAACAAAATTATTAGTTAATTAAAGAATTGGATGCCCTATTTTTTTTTTAAATTATAATTTCTGTTATGAGTTATAATAAATAGTTGCGCATGTTTTTAAACGGTAACCAATATCCTTTTATTATTTCTTGCTTAAAAAATATTTCAAAATATATATGTTTAACAATAATTGAACAGGGCGATATTTATTTAGCATTGGACGATACTGAAAGCTTATATCAATATAAATGCAATCGAAACCAAATCTAAATTTCGATATATTATTTAATAATGCTTTTGGGTTTAAATGAAAATAATTGTCCAAAATTTTAGCAGTTGCCATGAGTACTGTTAAATAGTATAGTATAAAATAATTCACACGAATAATAATTTTAGAGCAATATGTCAGGAAATCTCATTTGCAGATTAAATTTTATCATCTGATGCCATTTAAGTCACTAAATTCTATTAATGTCTTTTCTTCGTAAATAGACAAATTAACAAGCCGTTTTAAATCTAAAAGGATAGCGCATAAAAATATTTTCAATTAAACTCATATTCTTTCACTATCGAGCAACTTCTTGCGGGTTAGAGAAACAGTTCTATTTTAACTTTCTTTAAATATTTTTAACAACGTGAAATTATTATAATAGTAGTGTTATAATTAAATAGTTGTATACATAGACAAATCAAGGGATCAGGAATTCCTGGAATTTTTTTCATAACAGGCTTAAGAAAGTAAATAATTATCTAAGGACTTGGTAGTTAGTAATGCATTACTAATTTTTAGGAGGAGTTACTTCGGAGCTGACATCATTTTCGTAATTTAACCAGATATTGTTTCAATGGTTTTACACCTTTGTGTCCACTTTATAATAATTATATTGATACAAATTCATCAATAAAGAGATTTTGGAAAAAAAAAAATGACTTATTTTTAGTTTTGAATTCTTTTGCCAATTTACAAGAAAAGATTTCAAAGGAATGCATACGCTTTGCTCAACAATAGTTTATAAAAAACATTTCATAACACATATAAGAAGATAACAAATATTATCATAAAATATTTTACCTGAATTAAGCATCATACGTATTGTATTATACACTTTAGGCTGTAACAAAGAAATAACAGCATTAGAAATGATGATAATCCTTTTAATTATATAAATTTTTGCAGTTAATAATTAAAAAATACGTCATAAAGTTATCATAATTTTGAAATATATATAGAATATGTGTTCCACTTGGTATAAGGCAACGTCTAGGACACGTCCATGATTCCGTGACGAGTCATGATAGAGGATAAAAAAATATATCTTTTTTGTCCTTGACCTCGCATCACAAAGACACGGACACCAAAGGAACAAGTCTGACTTGCATTGACCTCACTTGCTTATACCCCAGGCCACTGGGTATGCATTTAAGTCACCGTTTACGACATGCATGGGCTACAGTGGGGCTCTTCTAATCCGGACCTACACGGAAAAGATAGAATATGTGCCGAAACTTAAAGATTGTGTCCAATTCCCCGTGACAGCACAACCATAAGTTATATAGTTTTAGGTAACCAGAAAATTTCTGACGTCTTTTTTCTCAAATAAAACGCCAATAAAAAAAGCTTGTTTCGATTTTTTCGAATGATGCTAATTCATTTAAATAAAAAAAAAAAAAAAAAAAAAAAAAAATGAGATACAATTTTGCGATAAAGTTTCCAGTTTTTAGAAGCAAACAACAGGGTCATCGCTTCATCATCAAGGAAGTTTCTTGTTTGAATGTAACTGACGAGAGCTGGAACAAGTGATAATCATTTAGGAAATATACGAAGAATAAGGTTTGTTTTTATTTGTCTCTCTACGGTCATTTTGTGCACACTTTAGGCTAATTAGACGGGGACATACAGTTTAACGTGGATTCCGAACCACTAACAAAGATTCATGCCGAACCTGAAGCATGGTACCAACGGCCAGAGCGCTAGCCAATTGGCCATCAGGTCGCACGGAGAATAAGGATAATGCAGAAAATTTCTCATTCCAAGACAATAAAAGCAACATTTTTGGTATGTGCTTTCACAACATTTGTAGTACATATGTTTTTCCTGTTCCCCAGTCTTGGCAGTGTTTAAAGCAAAAATTTTACACGCACCTTAGTTGTCATGTGTAGACAGCGATACTATTGATTTAAACGTAGGGAAAAGAATTCATTGGTGGGCAATGACAGCTGATATACACCATACACACAACATTAGCTTCTTGGGATGAAATGGATCCTTTGCAGTCTTGGGAATCAAATCTGCCAATGACAATTTATTATATAACTGCTTGGAGATTTTGTACTCAACCCACTTTCCATCACACGTAAGAAGTAATCCAGAAATGGTTTGTTCATCTGGCTAAAAACAAGAGTCTCTCTGTGCCTCTTTCATCGAAAAAAATTAGCGGTACCATTTTTTGTGATAGATTTTATTACAGCATCATCTCCGAATGTTACGCCCAATTTTTGGTAATCCTCACAAGCATTTGTAGCCCCTTTGCCTCTATATAAATAGAATATTCTCCAGTAATAGAAAGCGATAAAACATTCATTATAGAAATCGATAAAATTTAAATTACGTCATCATTGAACTGTAGAAACGTTATCGAATCCTTCTAATATTATTACTTGGAATAACTTTGTAAATAAAAAATACTTAAATAAGTATCTGGTAGAACTAGTATGGGGCCTGAGGGTTCGGAATCCCCTTTAAACCGTAGATCCGGTTGACCATTGAGCTGACAACCCTAAATCGTAAAAACGAAAACAACATCTCATGTTTTGGAATCTGTCAGTAGGCAGCAGGCCTTGGGCCTACCATCGTCATGCCATTGAAGAAGAAAATGTGTAAGTTAAAGGAACAGGAAATCAGAAACTCGTGCCTTTGCACTAAAATAGATAACAATTCATAATTTGTAGCACATACTAGTATAATAGCAACTCTTGATAGATAAAATAACTGTTGAGGACAAAATAAATTTCATTAACAATTATTATTTACGCGAATTTATTTTAATTCAATATAATATTGTAAATAACAATGAGAATGTTTATATATATATATAATTTTAATAACATTACTATTCTAAAAATATAAAACTTGAAATTTACCTGTAAGTTCAAAGGATCTTTTCAATAGCATGATCAAACCTTAAAATGTTTGGAGAACAGCAAAACTGAAACGCCAGTAAGAGAAAAGTAAAACGGTATGTACTGACGTATACATTATAAATAAAAATTTTACAGTTATTTTATTGTCCTCCTCATAAATATGCAATTTAAATTTTGAAAAGTTGATTTTTGCCAAAACATCATTTATTCAATTTGTCGTTTATCGAATTCAGAAAATGTATTTTAAAATTTTTCAAAACGAAAATGACAAAATTATTGTAAACTATAATATTATTTGAATCAATGCCTATAGATTTGTTGCATCGATTCAAAATCTGTATATTTTGGATTTATATAGATATATCTGTATATTTTGAATTTATATAATAAAAGTAACTGCATAAGCTTAAATTCATATCTAAGTAAATGGGCATCCAAAACGAAGCAACAGTTACAAGAAATACCATATACGGCGAACAAAACAAATATGCATCTGTCCTGACGTCACGATGTGGTGGCGCTATATGGGCCAAACACAAAAGTCAGTTGTATTCTCGACTTTGACATGAATAGATGCATCTCTCTTGACTGTTCATAAAAGCGGAAGTTAAAAAGGAAAAAAATTCCACTGGTCGCTAAAATGAAATAACATTTGACCAGTGCATAAATGCGCATAATAGAGTTTTAAGAAAAGGAGATCTAGAACTGTGATAATTAATTGCTTTCCCATTCTTGAAATATTCTGAATGATTTTTTACATACATGGTACGTATATGGGCGAAATCGCAAAATAGGGGCCGTTGAAAAAGCCGACTTTTTTTTGAAGCCAATTTAGTGATAAGTTCCCAAATGTGGTAGCCCGGGTTTCTTATATTATTATTTGCAATTCACTTCGCCTACAGTCGCAACCCGTTACTTGGCAGATTTTGGCGAAAATAATTTTGATGCCATTTGATATAAAAAACGAATTATCGTTGGCGGTTTGATTCTGATCTATAGTTCGATTTCCAGAGAAAACATCAAAATAATCAAACTGTAAAAAATAAATAGTCATTATTAACTGAATGACGAAAGATGAAGGAGGTAATAGAAGTGTTATGCTTTGTTATCTTATATTATTTATTTATTTATTTATTGGGAATTTTTTGTATATTTCTTAGCTTTTTCTAGCCAGTAAAAGTTTCATTAATTTCAAATAAAAAGATTTCATATTGTTCCTTTTTTTTTTTCATTTAGTTACTTAATTTTTGGACATCAGTGAGTCAATGCAGTAATATTCCAAAGAATGGTAATTGTGATAAAATTGTTAAATCAAGTTTTATCCTTTGCACTGCGCTGCATGTTGTATTCGAGCAAATATCCATGATGAGACATTTAAGATGATGAATGATGATATATTTAAACAAAAAGAAGCATTTCGAGTCACTACCTCCTTTAATAATTTTCCATCTAATCAGGGAGCGCTGAATCAATGCTCGTGCGAAGAAATAGAGAATCATACACGACATAGTATGCCTTAATGATGTAAACAGTTAAATAATTATTGATAGTAAACAAATTAAACCATTCCTTCAATATTTAACGATTAGGTAAAGAAAACGCGGAACTTGTTCATTGTTATCAGATTGCTTGGGGATGTTACGAATGAAATAAAATAAAATTCGAACCATTTATAGGCGAGAAAAATTAGTAAGGCGCCAAGTTAGATAGATTCAACCAGAGTGCTGTAATAGGGAAGAAAAGTAATTTAGGAGGGATTTCATTTAGAATAAAAAATAATTTTAATTTTTAATAATTAAAATTTAAATTAATTAACATTAAAGGCAATATCAGATGAAAATTTCGCGATAATTATTAAATTTAAAAAAAAAAAATTTCATCAATTAAAATTTGCGTCACGTTTTTCCACCATTAAATCGGATGTTCACATTTCCATCGAATAGATGGTAGAACTATAAAAACAAAATGTCAATGGCAATTATCATGAAAATTTTTGTAAAATAATAATAATTTTACATTTATTCTTTATAATTTTATATTTTTGTAATAATTTTTGAAAAAAATGCTTTTAAATTTGGTATAAAACTATCAGAAGACTTTGCTCAACAGGGAATGCTGAGATAAAGTTGTACAAATACTTATGCGATTTATAGAGTTGCCAAGTAAAATCGGCAAGCAGTGGATTTCATTTACAATGAACAGAACCAGAAAAACTTTTAAACACACATATAAAAAATTACAATAAAAATTGCGAATAACAATAAAAATTACCTGTGGAAACTGATTTGTTGTCAGAAACAATGCGAATCTGTAATTAAAAAAGGAGTTATGTATATAAAAAAATTAAGAGTAAAATAATTTTTTGTTAAATTTAATTTTGAATTAAAATAATAAGAAATGTGTCAATTATTGGAATTCATGAAATAATAATATTTTTTATGTAGATTGAAAATGATTTTCAGTGAATGTTTTGCTTACAGTAAACACTTGTACTAAAATTTAAACAAATTTCATACAGTCTCAGTTAATTATTTATAAACTTACAATAATATGTCATTAAAGAATTTGAGTAAAATAACTCAACAATTTTTCACTCAAAACACTTTTAATCATAGTCCTTATTTTCCTGTCTATATTTTCTTGAAAAATACTCCGTTTATATTCTGGCAATCATCTTGAAAGTAGTAGTTCTATAGCACGAGATTCGATTTGCAATCATATTTTATTAACTTTATATAGCAAAAACATAATTGATTAATTTTATTTAGTTTTAAAAATAAACAAAAATTATTTAATTAATTATTCTAAATACAAAATTTAAAATAGGAATAAATTTAAGTAAGGAATTTAAAGAGAAAAAAATATAAATAATTATACCTTTGAAGTAGAAAACATCTTCATTGTTTTGTTTTTCTTGTAATGGATTTCTAAAGTCAAAGACAAATCCCTTTAATTTAATTGAAGATACTCCGTGGACTCTTTGGCAATCTTTCCATTAAGTGCAATGGAAAGTTGCCCTATTTTGTTTTTAACTAAACGGCCTTTAAGGAACAATGATTGCTTTCCTTGGTGTTTATTAGCTAAATAATGAAAGAAAAATTAGAGCTTTATCGTAACAAAAAAAGTATCCCTTTTGCAATATTTTAATAATTAATTCTTTATTAATTCTATTGAAATAATTTTGATAGTAAATATCCAAAATATTTAATCCTTTCATTACGTAGAAAATATTCCATAAAATATCAAATTAGTATTTTTTATAATTTTTAAATAAATTAAATTGGATGATCAATGATGGATTTCTATGAGCTTTATCAACTAAATAATGAAAGAAAAAAATTAGAGCTTTATCGTAACAAAAAAAATATCCCTTTTATATTGTTTGAAAAATTTATTTTATAAAAATAACTGTCTCTCTTCTGGCAATAAATATCCAAAATATTTAATCTGTTCATTATGTAGAAAATATTCCATCAAATATAAAATTAGTATTTTAATTCTGTTTTTATAATTTTTAAATATATTAAATTGAGAATTTTTTTAAAAACAGACTATTAGCATAATGTTGTAAGAGTACTTCAGTGCAAAATATATATTTGCTTCGAAACAGATATGTTCAGATGTAATATATAAATAAAAAACAAGAGACGAAAACTTTAAAATATACATTAAAAATTTTTCAAATAAATGTTATTTTTGAATTACCTCTCATACAAGGAGATTATAATTATTCTTCTGCTCTTCTCTTTCCTTCGGAAAAAAAGAACATATAAACTCATGGAAAAACATAAATAATAATAGTAATTACCTTCTGAAGAGAATCCAGAACTGGTAAAAATGCGAAATCTACAACAAAAAAAAAATAGATCTATAATTCGCTTTAGAAATTGATCTGGATTGTTAAATTTCATTTCGATCCAATTTAATTTTGAACTTCTAATAGTATAAAATATTTACTAGAGTTTAAGATACTTTTTTCTTAAAAAAAAAAGTTATTTGTATTTTTTTCATTTTTAAAGATTTAAATTTTTTTTTTCTTCTGAGAGATACTTTCTTGCTTTTTTTTTGTACGAGTGAATATTTCAGATAGAGTAGGAATTCGTTAAATTTATTGCTGTTATTATTGAACTGTTATGAGTTTTTAATGATATTGAAAAATATCATTGACAAAGAAGAAGGTCTAATTAGTCAACAAATAGGTAATTATAATTCGATTCAATTCTTAAAAGAGATTTATGCAGTAATGAAAAATGTTAAAACTTTTATCCTTAAAATGTAAAATGTATTTCAGTTTTGCATAAAATTAGCTGAAAAGTTGTTTTTATAACTTATTGTTCCCTTCAATCATGACTGTACATATGGGCTCCATCACAACAGTGGGCTTGGCTCAGTCAAGTGGGATAAGAAACAACAACAACACAAAAATTCACGTTTTTATCTTTGCTATTTTCTTTTTAGGTATTAATTTCAATTGCAGTTCATGCAAAATGTTTTATTTGAACAGCTAAAATTCGAGAATTTAATAAAATTCTATTGTTTTTAACAACAGCTAATTAAAAAACAACTAATTTAGGTATTGATAAAAGATAAAAAACAAAAAAAAAAAAGGCTATTTAACAAAAAAAAAAACCCAATTAAATGCCATAGAAATATTTTAATTGATGTTTCTTAATTTATTGTTTTCTAGCAAGAATATAAGTACACTTGCGCGCTATCATGGAGGCAAGCTCATATTCTATATTACATTTTATTTATTTGTTTTTTTACAATAAGAAATCTAAATATTGTAAGTTATCAAAACATCAGATATCGTTATATATTAATCTCAAGAATTGTGTATTTACAACAACATTTTTGTTTTTAAAATTGTGCTAAAAAAAGTCGCTATGGTCTTAATTGGATTACTAATAAAAATATATGTGAAAAAAAAAAATGCATGCCACTTACACATTGAAAAGAAAAAAAAAAATCATTTGACCAATACCTTTCAGTTTAGTTGCAAAATAAGTTAATAAATAATAATAATAATCAAACACAAGTTTAAAACAAATTGCTAATTTATTATTCCTGTTAAGAACTGAATTATTTATTAAATAAGTTATATATGTTTAGGTATATGAATATATTACTTTAATTAATTATCCTTTTTTGATTTAAGTAATAAATCTCTAATTAAGACAAAGTAAAATAGTTGAAATAAGCATATTTTGAAACAAAAGCAAATTAATATATAAAGAATTGTCCATATATAAAGAGACAACAACACAAAAGTTATATGTGAATGCTCTAAAATACTCACATCATCGGCAGGTATAGCACATAGGTGTTACTGATCAACTGATAATTGTTTAAATATTTTGAACCTCGCGAGGGACATGAATCTCAGACAAGAGGGTAAAAGTTGTACAGCAGAAATATGTTTAAAAATTGGTATTTTTCAAATGTTAAACAGAAGGTATATATTTTTTTTTTCTTAAAAAAGCAATGAATATGAATGAAAGAACGCATCGGGACGATTTTACCCACGGAAAGACTGCAGTTAATTTGAAGAAAGACGTTCAATGAAAGATGTTGTTTAAGAATTAGAAATTCATTTGAACGATTCTACTGACAGAAGAGTTGAGAGTAAAACGAAAGAAAGTCATTCAATGGTTCGGTTTGCCGCTCGACGATCATTTTTTGTGTGCATAATTTAGGATAATTAGACCAAAATCAGTAGATTAACGTGGATTCCGAACCACTAACAAACATACACACCGCCAGGATTTGAACCTGAAGCCTGCGGTACCAAAAGTCAGGTACTAGTCAGTTAGCTACCAGGCTGCTGGACATTCAATGAAACCATTAAAGACATAGAAATTGGTTTGAAAAATCGTTTGAACGTGAAATATGTTGTTTAATGGATATGGAAACGATTTTCTACAATGATTAATACACATAATGCTTCTAACTGTCCACTCTAAATTATTTGAACTGAACACTGTTCTATACAGATAACAAACATACAGAAACAAAACTCTTCATATAAATGAAATTAATTTCTCACTGGGCATCGGAATATCACACCAGACTGTATGCAGGAGATAAAAACAAATTTTGGTTTACATGCTTGTTGTTGCAATGCATGAGCGGTTAGTTTGCATATTGAGAAACCAATTATAATGTCCATTTTCAAACAAAACAAGAGATATTGGTTGTAGACACACCAACTGGTCTGATGAGCAATAGGAAAATGTACTACTCAAACAGGAAAGCAGGTTTTGCATATCGTCTTATTCAAATGCTAATGTATCTGGTGTGAATTTGGAACTCCTTACAGTTTCTTTAATATCTACATAGTCTGGGCGGGTGTAATTTCAAATCGACTCACTGAGAAGGGATTATAAATGTATAAACTTTTTACCAAAATACTATATTGCTTTATGCATGCAATTTCTGTGATGACATTTAAATCATGATTATGGAATAATGCCAGCTGCCATCATATGGCGTAAGTTGATGATCTCCGGGAAAACGAAAGGTTACTTCAAATATAGTAGCTTGCTTCTTTAGCCAAAGTCATGAAATCCACAAAATAAATCTAGATATAGAAATTATGATGAAATCCAGCATAATCCTACAACACATGTACGGGATGCAACTGGGAGACACATGGCAGAACCTCATCTCCATTGCAGCTGAGCAAAACAGATCTTGTTTTGGATCTTAAACAGTAGTGGCAAATTTGCCTTAAAATCTCTTGAATAATCTGATAAAGAGAACAGACGTTATTTATGTATTGGAAAATTTCATTAAGGTTTCAGAAATAGCTGTGACCAAAATAATATGATCATTTAGCTTTTCTCTCCAATCCCTACCTTCAAGTGCATAAATTAGTAGGTTTAGTTTTTGTAACTTATATTTATTAAAAATTAGTTTTTTTTTTGGCATAATACTTTTGTTCAGGGTTTACTTGTATTCTATAATAACTTTGTATTCTACTATAACTCATTATCATAAATATTTTAGGACTTGTTTTTCTTTCGAAAATGTTGTCCTTTAATTTATGGACTCCAGAATAATAAGTATACCTTTGAAGGTGGAGAATCAACTGGATCACTGCTTTTTCGCTGCAGCATTATTCGCACGGGAAGCGGTTTTTTAAATATGTTGTCAGGACCTTCTTTATCTAAATTTTACAAGAAAAAAAGAATTAGTATTTAGAATTGAATCGATGAAAATTATATCATTCATTTGTGTAAAGGAAATAATAATTTTATAAACTTTTCTAAATTTGCAAAGAATCGAAGAAAAAAAAATCCGTATAATTTTACTTAAGAAAACACGTTTCAAAATAGCTTTAGAATCAAGATGGTATTTGATTAATATGTTAATAATTTTTCTTACATTTTTGAAAAGTCAGCAAAAGATCTATGGGATATAGTAACATACATTTTCCAAGATTCAGCTAGCAATTAAGCCTACAAATTTTAGCGTATCTGAAATTTTCAGTATGTAGAAACCTGCTGTAGATCAAATTGGATATTTACACATCCAATCGTTATTTCATGTAAATGTAAAATAATTTGAGGCGTATTTATTTGATAACACTTTAATTGATGTGAATTTCTCTCTGGTATTATTATTATTATTGTATAGAACGACGGGAAAGAAACGAAAATAAATTAATAGTTTAAAAAAACTAAAAAAAACACGCTTTTAGATTTAATCAAAATAAAAAGTAAAAAAATAAATTAAGAGATTAATTAATAAATTAATTATAATTTTTAACATAAGAATAAAATGACAGACGAGAAAATGAATGTCACTGTTCCATAAGCGTGGGGTGCTTTGTATGACATTTTTAAACTAACTTTGCATTTCGGAATGAAACTAGTGAAAAATTATAACGATTGTTGTCGAGCACCCTACGGTTTTAGAATAGTGACATTCATTTTCTCGTCAGTCATTTTATTCTTATGTTAACAATTATAATTAATTTATTAATTAATCTATTAATTCATTTTTTATTTTTTAGTTTGATTAACTCTAAAAGCGTGTTTTTTTTAGTTTTTAAACTATTAATTTATTTTTTATTTTTTAGTTTGATTAATTCTAAAAGCATGTTGTTTAGTGTTTTTAAACTATAATATTTAAATGAGGTCCCGGTACGGAGGACTGGTTTTTACAATGATTTAATTTTTAGTAAAACAAAGGCTAAATGCGAATATGCCGAGCCAGCCAGGATTCGAACAGGGAATCTCCTAATCAGGCGCGTTATCCGTTGTGCCGCTATCCCACGTAGGTTTGAATGTCTGAAAGATGACTGTAAATGTTTCTTTGCAGCTTAAATAGTGTGTGTGAGGAGAAACAGATCTCCAAGGGAAAACTGATGGGCCGATCGAGATGACTTTTCAAAGGCTGTGTGTTTTAATCACTAATCCTGGCGATCCTAATCATGATAAGATAACAAATTTATCAAAATATTTTATTGCCGTCGGTCCTTGATAAGTCTACAACGTTTAAATTAAATCGGATCGCTTAAAGTAAGGCAAAATCAAGCCCAAAGAGTCAGTTACATACATACAAACATACAGGTGAAACTAATAAAAGCGTATTAAAAACAGAACGAAACCTCGTGTTCCCCTTCCAACATTTCACTGAAAGTAGGTCTAGATGAAGGAAATGAAGAAATTACACCGCATTTGTGTTCATATGGGAGAAATTTTCGAACCAGAATTTTGGTTGTAGACGCATGACTCTTACAATCGGCATTATTATTTAATTTCTGAACACCGTGGATGAAAAGAACTTTGCGATTTAAGTCTGAGTTTGCATTATCTGGACAATCACTTTTTTTTTTTAGCTCCCTCTCTTGTTGAAATTAAAATTCTTTTTCAACTTTTTTTATTTGATTTTGCAATATGCCGTTTTTTTAGTTTTTGTTTTTGTATGTAATTTCCATTCCATACAAAAAACCATTACTGCATTGATTACCATTGTTATTACTGCATTTACAGTGAACATACACATAACAGAAAAGAAATTTGGCTCTTATTAGCTAGGAACGTTTATACAGCGAATGAAATGCAGAACGAAATTAACTCAGTAAAGGTAAATTAATTTTAATTTCTTGGTAGTTCAACCAATTCCAATATTTTGTTTATTAAATTGTTCCATATAGAATTAATTTTTTAGTAGTAGCTGAAGTTCTATAATATATATATACTAGTAAGTTAAGTAAGAATAATATATATATAATTTTGTTGCTAATTCTGCGCTCTGTATAATGGTATATTTTGTTTGAAATTAAAAAAAAAAAAAAAAAAAACCAGATAGAAGTATGAAATCCCACAAAATAAAAATCTTTTTTCTGTATGGACATAATAAAACCATAAACTTGGACATTCTGCTGTCCAAGCTACACGAAACATCAAAGCATTGATGTTTCTTTTGGAATGACACACTAATATATACACAGTGAGAAGATGGTTTGAGAAGTTCAGGAGATAAGAATCAAGAGCTAAGGAAATGAATCCTATGAAACAATTGAAAGCATCCTCAGTAAGGATGTTTTGAAGACAAAAGTTAAAGCTAACTGTTAGAGAACTTGCTGTTGATCTTGAAATAAGCATAGTAACAGTTTCTAGACATTTTGCGGTGCTTGGAAAGATGGAAAACCTGATAAATGAGTTCTACACAAATTGATAGATGAGCAGAAATTGAAGTGCTTATAGATTTGATCACTATTTAATATTCGGCAAATAATTGTTTTTTTTTTTTTGATCGCTTCATTATATGTGATGAAAAATATATATCATATGATAATCATAAACATTTAGCACTATGGCTAGAGGCGGATAAATAGCCTAAACATACACCCAAACCAAGCTTATATCCAAAGAAAGTAATGATGATGGTTTGGCGGGATCAAAGGGGAATTCTTCATTACACCTTCTGGAAATAGGTCAAACAACTAATGCACTATATTACTGTCAACAAATCGATATTGTCTATCAAAAACTGTTGTATCAGAACTCGTGTTGGTGAATCGAAAATGAGTTATTCTTTTCTATAATAACACAAGATCTCACATTTCGCAATTCGCACTCCAAAAACTGAACGAGTGACTGTTTGAACAATTTGATATTCTATTTCATCCACCATATATATCAGACTTGTCTCCTATGGACTACCAATTATTTAAACATTTGGAATTATTTTTAAAGAATAAACACTTAACCAATAACGAAGCTGTTAAAGCAGCATTTATTGAATCAGAGGGGTTCTTTGAAACTGACATAAAAATGTTTTGTATCCGATGGCACAAGTGCTTTAATGTAGAAGGAGCATATTTTAATTTAAAATACAGTTTATGTTTGTGACCTTTTGAGGCCGTGAGGGAAAAGTATGATTTTGTTAAGTCACTAACCACAGAACAATCAAAAATTATTACATCTATGTTACTAAATGCAAACTCCAATTCCCCCTCCTTAGTTAATCAAATTATTAGTTTATGATAGAAAAAGGTATTGCTGATCGACTGCTATTTAATCTTCAGGGATTTTTTTAGTTGGTAGAACCCTAAAAAATACTGATAAATTAACAGCAAATCCTTATAGTTAAGGAAGAAAATACTTTGAAAAGTTTTTAAAAAATTTCAAGATATATATTTTTAAAGCTCATTTAAAAAAATAAAAACATGGAAAAATTATACAAAGAGACTAGAGAAATGTCCGTAATATAAATACATTCAGTATATCAAACTATTGAATGAAATAAAGAAAATTCACCTGGAATAGCAGCTGATCCTTTAAAAAACGCTCTTTGAATCTGTAAAACAAAAGTTTGTTAGATCTATTTAAATAGAAAAAATAATCAGAAATTGAAAAAAAGGAATAAATAATCAGAAATTGAAAAAAAAGGAATAAATATTATACTAAAGATTAACTACCTTTATTTCAGAAGCATCGTCATCTTCCGTTAGGTCGAGAATTTCAGTTAGGTCGTTAGGAAATACTATATTTTCTGCCTGCAAAATAAGAGGGATGGTTAAAATGATTCAACTCGGAAATTGTAGAAATATTTCAAATTTAAACTGAAAAACTAATTTGAATTTATTATGCATTCTGTAAAAAAAATATCTGGAAAACACGCGTGTAAAAGATATCAGTACAAGTTTTGTTTTGTGAGTTGGTAGCGAGACACTTTGCGGAATTTGAGCTTGATCTATCACTTAGTGTGGTGACAGCCGCGATTTTTGTAGTCGAACAAAGAATTTGTCATAAATTTTGTCTGCCAAATCAATAAAAAAATTGCAGAAGATCTACGGTGAATGAAATAACATTTTGAACCGTAGAAACCAAAAATGTCATGTCATTTCAATGCATGACATTTTTGAAGGCTTTATACCATTCATATGCTATGTCAAAAACACAAATGTTATAAAGTATTCGAAAATATCCGAGAAGTGGTATTGGGGTCCATTTTGACTGTTATTTTGGTACCAAACGCGTGCCATACGATTTCCAAAGAACTCCAAAAAGAACATCCTGTAGATTTCCCAAAGCTTAAATTTGAAAAGAATTCATAAATCAAACATCATTGATATGGTACCATTGATTTCTCCAGTTCCGTAGACTAAATTTACAATTTAGAGGAAAAAATGTTTTTACTCGATTGAGACTACAAAAAAAAAAAAAAAAAACTCACTGAAGGAACTGAAGGTAGTACCTCAATCAGCCTCCGAAAAATGTATGACGGATTGGATCAAACGATGCAATAGTTGTATTTCACTCGATTGCATGCATTCAGTGACAAAATAAATTTTGATAAATAAATTGATTTTTGTGTGTTTTATTTTACAATTCTGGATACTTTTTATACAGAATGTATGCATTTATAATATATAACAAACAAATTTGATAAACGCTTATCTATGAAATAAATAATTTTTCTTTTTTTTTTTTTAAGCTTGCTCTCTACCGTCAAGTTATAATGAGTAAAGGCTGTCATGGGCCTTCGTGAATGAATGTATCTTTAAAAAGAGAGCATAGCCTAATAACTATGACCAACAAATATATATATATATATATATATATATATATATATATATATATATATATATATATGGAATAGTCATTAGACAATGTAATTCTAATTCTGTGATTCTAATTCTATCAAAACTATTTGTATTGAAGATATTTATATATATAAATTGATATCAAAAATAAATAGTCGGATAAAATAAAATCCAGAAGTACCAAATTAAGCTCTGCCAAACAAGGATATCAGATATAACCAAATTGAGCCCAGAAAAACAAAAAAAATAGTTGGTTGACCCACTAACCAGTTATATTGTTACTTTGAGATATTTCAACAAATGAAGAAATATTCTAATGTTCTGAACACATCAATTGAATTAATCAGCAGTGTAAAAATGTCCTTCTTACAGATGATAGTAGGTTTTGCTTCGAAAACTCAATATTTTTCCGCTAATTTTTCCATTGTCTGAATATGTATAATTTCAATGGGAGCACGGACAGAGTACTAGGAATCCAGAAACTTATTGCCAGGATGTTGTATTAACTCGTGTATGCAGTTTTTTTGTGCTACTATTACAAATGTTTTTCATTTTTATGATAATAATACACACTGCCACTGTGTTGAATGCAATTGGGAGAATAAATCAGAGCATAATCCCCATCATTTAGCAAAACAGATATTGTTTTGGTGCTTAAAAATTTGCAAATTTGCTGCAAAGTCTCCTGAATAATCTGGTAGAGAGAACAAATATAAAAATGATTTTATTCATGTCAAAATCTTTTGATCGTTTTTGTTATTTCTCTTATCTTTACAAATCTATAAATAGTTATTTTTTATATAACCTACATTTACTATAAATGTATTCTTTTTGTATTATATTTTTGAGCATTTTATATTAATACTTGAATATTATAAATATTCTTAGAGATTGTTTTTTAGAAATGCTGTTGACCCCATAATTTACAGACACGATAATAAGTATACCTTCGCCGTTGAAGAACCAGCTTGATCCTTACGTTTACGTTTCTGGGGCCATCGTCTGGGAAGAGGTTTTTAAATTTACAATGGCTTCTTTTATCTGAATTATCAATAAATAAAATTAGCATTTGTAATTGAATAGTTAGGGATTATCACTTATTTTTATAAAGGAATTAACAGTTTTTATTTCCTTTTTTTAAATTTTGAAAAATGTTTAATACATATTTTACATATGAAAATTTTAGAAACAAGATGGTTTTTGATTAACATGTTAATAATTTTTGGAATAAATTAAACTATATTTTTGAAAATTAACAAAAAGTCTGTGCAATGCATATATATATATATATACATATATATATATATGTGTAACAAAAAATTAAGCTAGCAAATTAAATTTCAAATTTTTAATTTTTCCCTATGAAAATAAAAAAATTAAAAAGCACAGAAAATAAAAATTAGAGAAAAGTTGTTCAATATTTTTGAGCTTATTAAATTTCCAAACAATAAAAAAAACTATAAAACAACAGTAAAAGACTATATACCAAAAGGAATAAAATAGATCTAACTAATTCAGACATTCGTTCAAAAACAGTAAAGAAAGAATTTACCTGGAGTTGAACAGGATCTCGAAGATTCAACCTGAAAAAATTAGAAGATGGTTAGAATAATTCTGCTAAAGTTGTACTTCCTATTATGATTAAATTGAAATTGATAAAATTATCTTCAATTTATTATATATTTTCAAAGTAAATAACAAAGATTTTAATTAGCCAAGTTAACATATCTTTGTTTTAGAGTAAATAAGTCAATGAATCTATTTGAGGTTTAATTTAATTTTTTTAATTTCTTACTTTATATAACTATTAATAACGAACCGCATCATGATCGATTACTAATCGTATTGCATCCATTACACTTTTTTTCCAACATTAGCATTCAGTAAACCTCACTTTAGTATCAGCCTTATATTCAATATGTCTTTACTGAAATAAAAAGGTAGTAGACTAAATGAAAAATTGCAGACAAAAATCGATATTTCCTAGAAAAGTGTGAATTGGAATATTTTTGCTGTGAAATAAAAATAAAAATACTCTGTTGGCAATGCTATTCGATACTAAAATTGTATAATATAAAAACGTCACTATCAGAATAAATCAAATATGATAATTACGAAGAATTAATGAGACAAGAGAAGTTGAAAGAATTAAAGTTGGGACTAACAGTTGATATTTGCGTAAATATAACAAGAAACCATCTTTAAAACTTTCTTACTAAAAACTATTAACTTTATTTCCTGCAGCCATAGCGACCTCCAAATCCTATGCACTTAGTATCATCTTACTTATTTTGCAACAGGCCTTCCGAAATGGGACTTCCATCTCCATTTTACAAAAAGAGGTCTGTCAGCATCCACTGTTTCAGAAACAATTCATGCTGGCAGAACACTGTTTTCCGAAGCAAATTTCCTCTTTTGATTCCTCTTCTCCTCTCTCCATTTATTTTCCATCAGGAAATCAAGTACCAAGATCGAAACACCCCATTTCTTTTGAATCCTTTTTACAAAATTTCTAGACAGCTTTAACATTCAACTTTCAATTTAATTCTAATTTTTCTCCAGTTAATCAGAACTTTAAAGTCACATTTTATTTTGATGATTTCCCCTTTTAAAACACCATGATTAATTTCAGTATTTCAAAAGTTTTTAGTTACCCCATCATGTCATCAAACATCTTTTTGAATAATACAAAACTGAACATTTGAAAGACAGGATCATTTTAGCTTCTGATGCCTCCAAGACATATCTGAAACATTTAATATCTGCTATCAATACCTTTCCCCAAGTGTCTTCTTCAGGACTCAGGTGAACTGGCACTCCTTTTAATTATTTCGTTTTATGTTCTCAGAGCTCATAAATATATTAGCTTAACAAACAGTTATTTTTTGTTCTTAAGGGTTTACATAATTGCAAACGTGTCAACAAGCTACTCGGCAGTTAAGTACAAAACATTTTCAATAGCTTTTTATTGATTGAATTCATCTGGTCTCCAGCGCACGTTGGTATTGCTGAGAATTAACTACCCACGAAATCTGCAGCAGCCGCAATCGTTTTCCATTTGATATCTCAGAAAGACCTTATATTCCAACAACAAAAAAAGCTCAGACAAAAACAACAGAACAGTGGGTAACTGGAAAATACACCCAAGTATTTATTCCTTAATAGTTACTTAGAACCAGTGATACGGTCCAATACAGACAATAGAATATAATGCAGTACTGTTCCTAGCGATAAAAAGTTGATTTGCTTGCCCAGAAAATCAGTTATAGTGATCCTTTGAAATTTACCACAAAAAAGAAAAGAAAAAAAAAAATGAGATATTTGTGATGTCGTTAATAGATTAGCAGGAGAAAAGTATTGCTTTTGAATGAAAGCAGATTTTGATTATTGTCTTCGAAGTGTCAGGGCATCTGTTATAAATTCGGTTTTCCCTATCTTTATGCCAATAACTCTGGGCCAGTATAATTTCAAATGGGATCACGAGAGGTGACTATGAATGCATATACTTGTTGCCAGAATAATATACTGCCTTATTCACTTAATTTTTGTGCTGATATTTAAAATAGTTTCATAAATACGGAATTATACCAGCTGCCATCATATGCCATATGTTTATGATCTCAAAGGAACGAATCGGATACTTCGAATGAAATAGCTGTGACTTTTAGGGACATAATCCCACAGGACATGTATGAGATGCAAATAGGATGCGAATACATTACCTCTGGGAATAACATATCTTAAGCAGTAGTGACAAAGTTGCCACAAAAGAAAAATAAAAGCCTTCAAGTAACTCTGGTAAAAATAAAAGCATTCAAGCACTAGGATGAGAGATGGATGTAGAACTTATTCAGTGATTCCAAAAACCTTTATTATTTATTATTTTTGCTATTCATATCTTTAAGACCATAGATTATGTCTTTATTTTTTAATCTGTGGCTATTATAAATGTTATCTTTTTTGGCAATATTTCTTCAATTTTGGTTCATTTGAATTTTAAAAGAATGCCTTAATTATCATAAATATTCAGAGCTTTTTTTCTTAGAAAGTGCTGCTTTCTTTAATTTATAGACGGGGGTAATAAGTATACCTTCGAAGATGAAGGAGCAGTTTGAACACTACTTTCACGCCTCAGGAGCATTCGTCCAGGTGAGGAATTTTGAAGTATAGTATATCTTTCTTTACCTAAATTTTAAAAGAAAAATTAGCATTTTTAATTGGACATTAACATTTTATTTGAATAAAGAAATTATCCTCAATTTCTATATCATTTTTGGAGTTTGGAAAGAAATGCAAAAACATGTTTGATTCATATCATTTTACAAAAGAAAAATGTATCAAATTAAATTTAAAATCAAGATGGTACTTCATTAATGAATGCATTTGAATACATTAAACTATATTTTTTATAAAATAAACAGAATAATTGTGTTAAATATACCACATACATCTTCCAAAAGTTCAACTAGCAAATTAAATGTCAAATTACTAATGTTTCTGAAAAATAAAAAGCAATAAAAAAAAATAAAAAAATTAGTAGAAATTCTTTTCAATGTTATTCTTACAAGTAATCAAAAAAAAAAAAAAAAAGAAGAAGAAGGAACAACAACAGACAAAAAAAATATATCAAATATATGCAATATTTATAGGTTCTAAAACTTCTAAAGAAAGAATTTACCTGAAGTATTAAGTCTGTTACTTTTAGCCTTTCAATCTGCAAAATAAAAAGGATGGTCAGAATATATATATATATAATGAGTGGGCTGGAAAGTTCGTAGGCTGACACATAGATGGCGGTACTAGTATTAAATCCATATAATTTGTAGTTATCCCTTACCTTCAAAAGATCCGTGTATAAATTTGACAGCTGTTGCACTATTAGTATGTGAGTTATAGCATTTTCAGTGATGTTATAGCATTTTTAGTGTTCATCATGTGCAGTCCACTTGGCTGACTGTCGATTGGACTCCGGTGTGAAATAATGGAGCCATGTTTCATCCATTGTCACATATCGACGCAAAAATTCGGGTTTATTACGATTGAACAGCTCCAAATACTGCTTAGAATCATCAATTCGTTGTTGTTTTTGGTCGATTGTGGGCTCGCGCGGCACCCACTTTGAACAGAGATTTCGCATATCCAAATATTCATTCACGATATGTCCAACACGTTCCTTTGATATCTTTAGGGTCTCAGCTATCTCAATCAACTTCACTTTACGGTTATCAGAAATTTTTGTGGACTTTTTTGATGTTTTCGTCGGTAACAGCCTCTTTGGGACGTCCACTGCGTGCATCGTCCTCGATGCTCATTTCGCCTCGTTTAAATTTATCAAACCACTTCTCTACGGTTGATTTTCTTGGTGCAAAGTCCGAATAATATTTATCAAGCCATGCCTTGGCTTCAATAGCATTTTCTTCGCCAGAAAGCAATAATTTATAAACACACACGAAATTCTTTTTACCCATTTTTTCAAATTAACAAAAGTTGTTTCATTAAAATTGCTGTAACTCACATACTAATAGATAAACAGATGTCAAATTTATACAAGTGTCTGTTGAAGGTAAGGGCTAATTAAAACTCATATGGATTTAATACTAGTAGCGCCATCTACGTGTCAGCCTACGAACCTTTCTGCCCACCTGTTATATTTGAGGATCAGTTTAACTGTTTTAATTTCTTACTTTATATAGCTACTAATGCCGAACCATACCATTCGGCCTTGATCGATTACTTATCATGTTGCATCGATTACACTTTTTTCCAATATTAGCATTCGGTAAACTTGCCTTTAGCATCCACATTATATTCAATATGTCTTGTCTTTACTGAAATCAAAAGGTAGTAGACTAAATGAAAAATTGCAGAGAAAAAATCGATATTTCCAAGAAAAGTTTGAATTAGAATATTTTTGTTGTGGAATAAAAGTAAAAATAGTCTGTTGGTAATGCTATTGGATGCTAAAATTGTATAATATAAAACGTCACTAACAAAATGATAATTACACTAATCAAATATGATAATTACGAAGAATTAATGAGACAAGAGAAGTTGAAAGAATTAAAGTTGTGACTAACAGTTGATATTTGCGTAAATATAACAAGAAACTATCTTTATCTCCTTCAGCCATAGCGACCTCCAAATCCTGCAACAGGCCTACCGAAATGGGACTTCCATCTCCATTTTACAAAAAGAGGTCGGTCAACATCCACTGTTTCAGAAACAATTCATGCTGGCAGAACACTGTTTTCTCAAGCAAATTTTCCTTCTTTGATTTCTCTTCTCCTCTCTCCATTTGTCTTCGATCAAGAAATCTAGCACAGAGATCGAAACACCCCATTTCTTTTGAATCCTTTTTTACGAACTTTCTAGACGACTTTAACATTCAACTTTCCGATTTAATTCCTAATTTTTCTCTAGATAATCAGAACTCTAAAGTTACATTTATTTTGATGATTTCCCCCTTTTCAAACACCATCATTAATTTGAGTAGTTCAGAAATTTTTCATTTACCCTATCATGGTATCAAACACTTTTTTTGAACAATAACAACAACTGAACATTTGAAAGACGGTGTCATTTTAGCCTCTGATGCCTCCAAGACATATCTGAAACATTTAATAGCTGCTATCAATATTTTTTCCCCAAGTGTCTTCTTCAGGACAGATTTCACATTAAATTAGTATTTTCGCAAGTGAAGCCTCGCACTCATTTTAATCATCTCGTTTTTGTTCTCTCCGCTCATATATATACACTCATGTCCATAAATTAAAGATAATGAAGTTCAGGCAAAGAAAGAGACAGAAACAAAACAAATGTGACGTATTTAAAAGTCTATTTATTAAACAAAGGTAAAGAGCAAAAAAAAAAAGATGCTATATGTTTGACATAATTAATAAAAATTGCGATTTTTACTCCCTGGAGCAAATTTCAAAAAAGAACCTATTTACAAAAACAGTATAACATGGTTAGTATGATGGTTAATATGGAGTATGTCTCCCGGGCGATGCAATACAGGCCTTACAACGCCTAGACATGCTGAGTATCAAATTATCAATCTGATCTTGGGGAATATTACACCACTCATCAAGCAATGCCCTCCGAAGTTCCGGTTGACAGGTGGGAGGGGGTTGACGGGCTGCAATTCGTCGGCCAAGAATATCCCACACATGCTCTGTTGGATTCAAGTCCGGTGAGTATGCTGGCCAATCCATACGGGTGATATCCTCCAATTGAAGGCATTCGTCGGGCGGGCGTTGTCCTCCATAAACAGAAATTCAGCACCCATGGCGCCCCGAAACAAACGTACATGTTGTTCCAGAATGACATCCCGATAGATGTGGCCTGTCATCGTTACACTCTGAACATGCAGGTCAGTTCTGGAAAAAAAAGAATAATTCCTCCCCAAACGAGCCATCCTGCACCACCGTAACGGTGTCGTTCAATGGTGTTCTCTTGGTGGTAACGGGTACCTGGCGCTCTCCATATGAAAGTCCGGCGAGAATCAGACTGCAAACTAAACCTGGACTCGTCGGAAAACATCACACAAGACCACTGTTGCGGTGTCCACAATGCATGCTTTCTACTCCAGGTTAATCGCAAGCGACAGTGAGTTGCGGTAAGTGAAACACATCTTACAGGCCTACGAGCATATAAACTAATGTGCCCTAAGCGTCTGTACACAGTCTGCCTTGAAACTGTCGTACCGGTAGCTGACGAGACAGGTCTGATGCTGCGCTCCGTCTCTTTCTTTTGGCAGTAACTGCTAAATACCGGTCCTCATTCGGCGTTGTAACTCGGGGGCGACCTGTGCTGTAACATCTACTCACATTACCATCTTCTTGGAATCGTTTCCAAAGCCTGGAGATGACACTCTGGGCGATTCAAGTTCCTCGGATACTTCCAGCTGGGTACGTCCACATTCCAGTCGTCCGATAATTCTACCACGTAAAAAATCATCCAAATGCTTCCTTTGTGCCATAACTATGCGGTTATTGCACTGAAAGGCTTTTTAAAGCGCTTGTGAACAATTTTACTTCTTTGCCACCATTCCTTATATACCCCTCTCTTACACTCTCGTCATTGTGACGTACTATCCGCGCCATCTGGTGGTTTCCTGTAATTTGCATATTCTTCTTCAAAATGTGTGTGATAATTCTACAGGTGAAATTTTTATTTTAGAGTTCAATTTCTGTGCGATTCTGAATTATCCTTAATTTATGGACATGAGTGTATTATCTTAACAGACAGTTTTTCTGTTCTTCAGGCATTATAGAATTGCAATCATGCTAACAAGCGACTAGGCAGTTAAGTACAAAACATTTTCGATAGAATTTTATTGATTAAATTCATCTGGTCTCCAGGTCACGTTGGTATTGCTGAGAATTAACTAGCCGCAAAATCTGCAACAGACACAATCGTTTTCCCTTTGATTTCTCAGGAAGACCTTATATTACAATAAACAAAAAAAAAAGCTTAGACAATAGAACGGTGGCTAAGTGGAAAATACACACAAGATTCAGTGATTCCAAAAAACCTTTATTATTTATTATTTTGCTATTCATATATTTAAGACCATAGATTATGTCTTTATTTTTTAATCTGTGGCTATTATAAATGTTATCTTTTTTAGCAATATTTCTTCAATTTTGGTTCATTTGAATTTTAAAAGAATACCTCAATTATCATAAATATTCAGAGCTTTTTTCTTAGAAAATGCTGCTTTCTTTAATTTATAGACGGGGGTAATAAGTATACCTTCGAAGATGAAGGAGCAGTTTGAACACTACTTTCACGCCTCAGGAGCATTCGTCCAGGTGAGGAATTTTGAAGTATAGTATATCTTTCTTTACCTAAATTTTAAAAAGAAAAAAAAATTAGCATTTTTAATTGGACATTAACATTTTATTTGAATAAAGAAATTATCCTCAATTTCTATATCATTTTTGGAGTTTGGAAAGAAATGCAAAAACATGTTTGATTCATATCATTTTACAAAAGAAAAATGTATCAAATTAAATTTAAAATCAAGATGGTACTTCATTAATGAATGCATTTAAATACAAACAACAGACTTAAACTATATTTTTTATAAAATAAACAGAATAATTGTGTTAAATATACTACATACATCTTCCAAAAGTTCAACTAGCAAATTAAATGTCAAATTACTAGTGTTTCTGAAAAATAAAAAGCAATAAAAATAAAAAAAATTAGTAGAAATTTTTTTCAATGTTATTCTTACAAGTAATCAAAAAAAAAAAAAAAAAAAAAAAAAAAAAAAAGAAGAAGAAGGAACAACAACAGACAAAAAAAAATATATCAAATATATGCAATATTTATAGGTTCTAAAACTTCTAAAGAAAGAATTTACCTGAAGTATGAAGTCTTTTACTTTTTAGCCTTCCAATCTGCAAAAAGAAAAGGATGGTCAGAATATATAGATATATACAGTTAATGTGTTAAATATACAACAGTATCATCCTGTGTTAGGTCGATAATTTCGATTTCGATTTCTTCATTTATATTAGTCAGATTTTCTGGTTGAATACTTACTATAAAAATGTTATACAAAATGTATTTTCAGACAGTGAAAAATATCTTTACAACAAAAAGTAAGCAAATTAAACAAAAAATATTTGAAAAGATTATGAGAATTAAAGAGCTTTCATTGAATGCAAGGGAAAAAGTTTTCAGAGAGCTAGAATGACTTATTTATTCAATTATATATTTAACACATAATCATTTTTAAGCTTAATTTTAAAACAATGCAATAATATACTAAAATAATTTGTAGTATATGATTACTCAACAAATTACAAATTGAAGATTAATTTTTTAATCTATTACTAATAGATATGAAAATTCTATTTATGCTTAATATTCACGCTTGTCAAATATGAAAGAAAACGGCAATAGCAATTCAGTTACATTTCCACTACTATAATAAAAGAAGGAAGATCATGATTAAAAAGTTTTTTTTTTTTATTTATTCACAGTGTTTGTATGTGTTCATGCAAATTTTTTGATAAGTAGACAGCTTTATTGATTGATAAAATTGTAACTTATCAATTGTATGAGTTGTAAGGTGTAGCCCGGGAAGACTTTATTGGCAATAGTCCAGAATTTCGGTTTTTCTTTTGGAAAAAAATTCTGGAAATCTCCCCAAGCCAATCAAGCCCATGCGAGAAATTTTACCTCAACAACTAATAAAGAATAACTGCTGTTGATATTGTTGTTATCTATGGCTTTATGGGAACTCAATCCATACAACCTATAACCAAATCAAAATTAGAAAGGGAAAAGGCCAAGCATTCTAAACAATAACGACCAAAAAGACTTAAAAACAGTTTAAAAAGTTCAATGTTCTAAGGATAAAAATTGAATAAAGCTAGAAGCACCATAATCAAATACTTGTGATCAGGACATGCTTTCTCTGGCCCTCCAGTAAAGAGTAGACAAGTCACCATTTTGTTGCAAGCTAGAGTTCAGTCCCGAGCAAGCAAGTAGATGGACCTTATTCATTTTCTCTATCTTACATAAAACACATACTAATCGGAGTTCACAATCCCTATTTTGGCCGGATGTTCGATCAAGCAGTCTTGTCCAGTTTTTAATCTAAAATTGGCACCATCCTCTTTGAAAGTTTTTTTCACTCATCCTTGATTGTCTCCTAGACTTTTCCTTTGGTGTTAAATAATAATTCACTAATATAATTTTGTCCCGTATAGTTATCCTAAAAGAATCAAGAGGGTTAGGAAAGTGGCCAGGAACTTCTGTTTCTTTTTTTTCCAGAAGATCTGCCCTTTCATTTCCATCAATTCCAACATGTAATGGAATTCAACGGAAAGCAATGTATTTACCATTTTCATTGAGAAACTTAATATGATTTATTTTATTTTGGTTACAATTTTAGACTCAGACTGTCTTTATAAAGCGATTGCTTCAATGGCAGATCTAGAATCCCTCAATCCCCCAGTATAACTGCTTTTGAAAAAGACTGCATTCTATATTTATGGTTTCACTGCCATAAAAACTGCTGATATTTCCGCATCAAAATTTCCAAATTAAAAAAAAAAAAATGTATGGTGTTTTGTTAAAAATAATGATGTTTTTGTATCATGTTGAAGTACTTCAAACTGAAGTTTTGATAATTTACAAAAGTAATGCAGAAATAAAAAAAAATATTAAAAAGCCCTAAAAATTAAAAAAGAAGAAATTATAATCAATATTAATTTAGGCTACTGACTTTCCAAACAATAAAAAGAAAACTACATTAGCAAATAATCTATCATATAGAATATAAAATGTATCCAACTGTTTTAGATTCTAAAAGTAGTAAAAGTACAATTTACCTGAAGAATAAAGCAATCTTTTAGTGGGCAAACATCCCACCTGCAATATAAGAGGATGAACAGACTACTTCAACCAAAAACTAAAGCAATACTTCGAATAATGAATGAATTGAAACTAGAGAATTAACTTTAATTTATTATATACTTACATGAAATATACTAAAGAATTTGATAAATGTATCGCTTAGCTCGTATATATATATATATATATTGCACTTCCCGCTGTCAAGTTATGAGCATACACGAACATTGGTATCTACAAGTCAATATATTTCCTGTTGTAGAATAATATATAGGCAAATTGAGAGAAGGACGCTCAATGAGAGATGTAGAGAGATTGGCGAAAACATCAGGCTATGTCAACAAATTTTTAGACTAAACGATATAATTATAATCGGTACTCAGTACTATTTGCACTGAAAACCATCGTCGGATAAATCCCATTCGCAAAGAGATGTCAAACTACGGTCTAAGGAAAAAGGGCATCACGTAGGCCTGACTGTATCGAAAGAGATAAAATAAAGTTCGTTATTATGTCCAGAAATCAATTATATTATTCCTTTGATGTTTTTCAAAGAGATATCTGTTGAAGAGATATTTGTTGTGTCATGAACACGACAACTGGATTGATCAGCAGTGGGAAAATATATTGTTCACGGAAGAAAACAGGATTTGAATATCGTCTAAATCAAAGCGACGATACACCTGGCGTGAATTCAGAGCTTCATATTCTTCTGCCAATATCTACATAGTCTGGACAGATACAATTTCAAAAGTAGGCACACAGACAGAAATACGAAGATATAAACTTATTGCCAGGATAGTATACAGCTTCATGCAGGTAATTTTGAAGGAATAATATAAACTTTTTTTTTATCATTATGAAAAGTTGTTGTCGTATGTTGTTGATGATGTCCTTAAAAATTTGTGTTGTGGAAACTTTTTATGATTATGAAAAGATGTTGTATGTATGTTGATGATGACTAGAAATCGAAGAGCGTGGTGTGGCATGCGTCCTCATAGTACCTCAATTCAGCATAAAGCCCCATCCAGACGGAATCGAGTTCCGTTCGCGAACCCATTAAGAACCTGTTTGACTAAACCAGGGATGGGAAAACTTTTTTCGGTCGCGGGCCAAAAATCGAAAAAAAAAAAAAAAAAAAGTTTGGCGAGCCAAAATAAATTTTTCTAAAATTTTAAAAGCAATATAGAAGTATTGCAATTTAAATATATTAATGAGATGAATGAAATTCCGATTTCATTTTTTAAAAGTTTCTTATATTGAGGTTCGAAATGAGATGTGCTGATTCTATGGAACGAGGCTAAATACTCATCTGTCAGTCTACTACTAAATTAATTCTTTCTAAAGGTTCTTAGTTGAAAACACTTGTTCACATATATAAGATGAATCAAACACAGCACTGATTTTCTGGGTGTGAGATATTAAATTTGGTAAATTTACTTTCGATAATGATTTGTAAAATTCTAACTTTAGCATATTTAGAAACAATTGCTTGAGATGATTGTTAGATTGCAACTCAATTAATTCAACCTGCAAATCTGACCTCACTGCTTCACAATTTAAGTTGAAAGGCATGGTAAAAATATCCAATTCTGTTTGTATGTGCTTCCTATTTCCGTCGATTTATGTTTTTGTAGAACAAAAATAGAGAAAGTAAAAAGATCATCAAACCTTTGAAAAAAGGGAGAAAAAAAATATTTAATTAAAGTAGAAAAGGAGATGGATATATAATATATATTTCTTTTAATTTGCCTCGGACTAGCAAATTAAAATTCTATCCGCAGGCCGGATGGAATCTTCCGGCGGGCCGGAGTTTGCCCATCCCTGGACTAAACCCTACCAGAAAATTACGTGTCTCGACCGCGCTCCAGCCAGAGTCGCTTTTTTCCACAACATCAAAGGGATTCTCGCGGACCCCATATAAGACCAGCTGTCACTCACAACCAAAGATAACGTGGGTTGTTTTTCGAGGTCAGACTGAGACACTCGTAACGAAAACCTTCATGCACTCCCGTCTGAAAGGAACTTAACATGTATGTGATGTAACTGGACACACAACACAAATAGCATAAGCAGTGTTGGATTGCAGAGCGCAATCCAACACTGCTTAGAAAAACATATACTTTTGGTTTGGCACTTAAGCAGTAGTGGTAAATTTAACTTTAAATCTCATGAATAATCTGATAAAAATAATGCACAACCTTTGTTATTCATGTATTGAAATGGGTGTAGGACGTATAACTTAACTGAAGTTTAAAAAAAAAAAAAACATGTGATCAAAATCATAAACGAGAATAAGAGATAAACAAAATTGTCATAAAAGTCCAAAAATTGCTATTTTTTATTTTTAACCTGTATTTTCTAGAAATATATTCTTTCTGCATTATTAACAAATATTAACATTTTAATATTATAAATATTTTTCTTACAAAATTTGTTATCGCTAAATTCATGAACACTAGAGTAATAAATACCTTTGTAGTTGAAGATTCAGCTGGAGCCTCATCTAACCACCGCCTGTAAAGGGTTTTTAAACATTTCATATTTTCTTTCAGCTAAATTTAACAAAAAGTAAAATAAGCATTTGAAATTGAATAGTTGGAAATCATCTCATTTATTTTTTATAAAGGAATTAATAATCATTAAACAAATTTTTAAATTTAAAAAATGAATAAAAAATTAATATTTAATACACATCATTCTGCACAAGAAGAATTTAGAATTGAGATAGTATTTAAATAAGTTCATAATTTTTGAATAAATTAAAATATATTTCTCGAAAACTACACAAAAGCATGCATAACGATGCGCATCTTTAAGAAGTTCAACTAGATGATTAAATAGACAAATTTTTAATTTTTCCGAAAATTACAGAAGATTAAAGCACAGAGATCATTTAGTCAACTGCGATTGTAGTCCTGTCCTATCCCAGTTTTTTTTTATAAATATTGCTCGTTATATTTGAATATATAATAAGACATCCAATTATCTTAATTAAAATACCTATTTCATCTAATTTTTAATTGATTAATTCATGTAATTGAAGTATTGCTGTCAGTTTAACAATTAAACACATGTTAAGATGGTAATTTGCTATTTTTAATTGTTCATGCACAACAGATGCATCCATCTGATAGAAAATTGATTTTAAATTTGATTGATATGAAATTTTCTAAATAAATAATTTATTTGTTAACAAATATCTTATTTGCATAAACCTGTATGCTAATTCTAATTTTAAAAGGTTTGCAAACTATCAAAAAGTTTTTAAGAGAGCCCTCGCAAGAAATTTTAAATGAGTTTGAGAATCACAGACTTACTGAACACAATGGCTGAGAAGAATGCTGAATCAGCAGATTGAATTTGAATCAACGTCAAGCGAGCCATGATTTTTTAAAACCCTCTCTGTTATTGAGATCAAAATTCTTTTCTACTTCATTTGGTAATATACTTTTTAATGATGAGAACGGGTTTTTAATGTATTTTTTTATCTTGGCTATGGATATTGGCCATTACAGTTGTCATTAGAACTTGGCTCTTGTTCAATCATTCACTAAGAATGTTACTACCATGTAGCAAACGTAGTTTAAGAGCGGAATTAATGCAATTATCAGAGTAATTCAATTTTAATAGCTTAATAAGCGTGCATGGTGACAGTTTAACTAATTGCAATAGTTGTCTGGATTTTTATGTTATAAATCAAAAATATTATAAAATGATATAAATCACTCAGAATATGAGTTTCTTTTACAGTGGAAAATCATGGAAATCTTTTACTAAGTAACCGATACAAATGAGAGAAATTTTATGGCAAACCTCACATTTAAATCATTTTCATAATCAATTTTTTTATTATAATATAACATTGCAACTAATCAAAAGATCTATAAAAGTAATTAAAAATATTAAAAACACCTTAAATAAAAATTCTAAGAAATTATAATTCATACATTTCTTTGAGCTTACTGGCTTTCAAAACAATACAGATACAATTACATAAACAAAAAAATTGGATAACCAATATATTTATATTCTAAAAAGCAGTATAGAAACAATTTACCAGGAGCTGCTATTGGAGTTGTAGGTTCCTCCTGCAAAATAAGAAGAGGATTAGAATGATTCAATCTGAAAATTAAAGCGATACTTCAAATAAAAATTAAATTGAAATTGAAACTGGGGAATATTTAAATAATAAATTTCTCATTTAGCCAAAATAAAGTAAACATTATTTGTAAGAAAGGCAATTTTAAAATATTATACTGTCCATAAAAATGGAAATACACGAAAGATTTACTGGAACAGTTACTAGGCAGAATAATTTCTATATATATATTCTACAATTATATTTTATTATTATAAATATGTAGAATTTATTTTTTCTTAATAAATGTTATTTTTATTTAATTTATGGACAGAAATGTACTAAGCATACCTTCGAAGAACCAGCTTGATCATTAATTTTCTGATATATTGGTCCGGGAACGGGCTTTAGCGTTTTGGAATCTTCACCTAAATTTTACAATAAAAAAGAATTAGCATTTGGAATTAAATAGATGAAAATTATTTCATTAATGTGTATAAAGGAAATATAAGGTTTTTATTTCCTTTCCTAAATTTTCAAAGAAGTGTGAAAAATTAAAAAAAACAACATATTATTTTATTTAAGAAAACACGCGTCAAATTAAATTTAGAAATAAGATGGTATTAGATTAATGTTTTTAATTTTTTGTACACATCAATAATAAGTAAATAAAATATCTACATGATATTGTAACTCCACAGATGGGCTGAGAGGTTCATAGGCTGACACATAGATGGCGCTACTAGTATTTAATTCATATGATTTTCATTAGCCCTTACCTTCAAAAGACACGTGTATAAATTTGACAGCTGTTGCACTATTAGTATGTGAGTTATAGCATTTTTTCAGTTTTCATCACGTGCAGTCCCCTCGGCTGATTGTCGATTGGACTCCGGTGTGAAATGACGGAGCCATGTTTTATCCATTGTCACATATCGACGCAAAAATTCGGGTTTATTACGATTAAACAGCTCCAAACACTGCTTAGAGTCATCAATTCGTTTGTTGCTTTGGTCGATTGAGAGCTCGCGTGGCACCCACATTGAACAGAGCTTTCGCATATCCATATATTCATTTACGATATGTCTAACACGTTCCTTTGATATCTTTAGGGTCTCAGCTATCTCAATCAACTTCACTTTACGGCTACCAGAATTATTTTTGTGGACTTTTTTTTTTGATGTTTTTCTTCGGTAACAGCCTCTTTGGGGCGTCCATCGTCCTCGGTGCTCATTTCGCCTCGTTTAAATTCAGCAAAACCATTTCTCTACTGTTGATTTTCCTGGCGCAAAGTCGAATAATGTTTATCAAGCCAAACCTTAGCTTCAATAGTATTTTATTTCGCCAAAAAGCAATGCTTTATGAACACACGAAATTCTTTTTATCCATTTTATTCAAGCTAACAGAAGTTGCATCACTAAAAATGCACCGAGGACGATGCACGCAGTGGACGCCCCAAAGAGGCTGTTACCGACGAAACCATCAAAAAGTCCACAATAATAATAAACCCGAATTTTTGCGTCGATATGTGACAATGGATGAAACATGGCTCCGTCATTTCACACCGGAGTCCAATCGACAGCCAGCCGAGTGGACTGCACGTGATGAACACTAAAAATGTTATAACTCACATACTAGTAGAGCAACCACTGTCAAATTTATAGACAAGTCTTTTGAAGGTTATGGCTAACTAAAAATCATATGGATTTAATACTCGTAGAGCCATCTATGTGTCTATGTGTCAGGCTATGAACTGTTCAGCCCATCTGTTATATCTTCAAAAGGTTCAGCTAAGAATTAAGATTTCAAATTTGAAATGAAATGAAAACAAAGCATTTAAAAAGTATTATTTTAGATAAATTCTTCAAATTAAACTTAGAATTAAAATAATATTTAAATAATATATTAATAATTTGATGAATAAATTAAAAATTAAACTATACTTTTGAAAAAAGCAAATGAAAGATTTATGTGATGCAAACACTATACATTTTTGAAAAGTTTCAGTTTGCAAATAAAATTAAATAATTTTTAATGTTTTTGAAATTTTCAATGGGCAGTAGATCAGTGATAACAATTTTTGATCATTAAAACAATTTTTGAGTATTTGTCTTATAACCAACATTAATTGGTTTGAAATTTTCTTAATTATTATTGTGTAAAATCAACTGATAAAAGAATGGTGATAGGAAGACATTCCCTTTCGAGAGGTCTTTGAAAAGTAATTGCCCCTTATTTGTGTTCATATAGAAGAAAACCCATAATACCAAGTTTAGCAGTAGACGTGAGACCTCGTCTGCTCCTTTTAACACAATGGCTGAAAAACATGTTATCAGTGGCTTTAAATCTGACCACGCTTTTTTCAACTCCCCCTCTGTTGTTGATATCAAAATTATTTTTATTTTATTTTCTAATATACTTTTTTAATAATTAGGATAGTTTTTTCAATGAATTTCCATTTGGACTATGACTATCTATGACATCTTGGCTATCATCATTGACTATGACATACTCAACCAGATTGTACAACTATAATAGAATTTGGCTTTTACTAAACTGTTAGCTAAACAAAATACTATCATGCAGTAATTGGAGTGCAATAGTGGAACAAATCAATCATCAGAATAATTTATATCTATTATAATTGCATAATAAGTGCAGATAAGTTTCAACGTATTAAATAAACGTAAGTTCTAAGTTGTGTAAGTTTAGTTCACAAAGTTTAAGTGTAAGTTTCATTAATTCAAGTTGTTTTCAGAATTTTCTAGTATATACTAGTGTATGTAAAAAGAAACTCAAAAATATTTTTGAAGGTTGGTGAAGCTTGTGTTTCACTTATGTACGCCGTGAATTGTGCAACGATGAGCGACGTTAGGAAGGCATTAGAGAGTTTTTGCATACCGAATTTTGAACGTCTCTGGCGTTCGGTACCATAGGTATCGGGTTCAAATCCCGGCTTTTTGCCCATGGGTGTTGTAGTGGTTCGAATCCACTTTAAGCCGTAGGTCCCGGTCCTAATAGGATCGTAGAGCGCTGCGGGGACATTGTTACTCCGCGTCCGTGGCTTACCATCAAGTTACACGCGCCCCCTGGGTAATGCAAAGTGAGTAACATAGGTGCAGCCATTATGGCGAAAATCACGGTCTATTTGCCAGCTGCATTAGAAGGAAAAAAAAAAAAAAGTATTTTGAACGTACATTATTTTTCCTCCCTAGCGCGCATGCTCATTGGAAACATTATTACGAATACGCATGCGCAATTTCCTATGAGCATGCGCGCTAGGGAGAAAAAAATAACGGACGTCCAAAATAACGTGCAAAAACTCTCTAATGTCTTCCATGAGGCTGTAAAATGTAACTGCGGCTATAAAGCATTTTTATCACTAATTTTATGAATTT
Organism: Caerostris extrusa; assembly: GCA_021605095.1. NCBI lineage: Eukaryota > Metazoa > Arthropoda > Arachnida > Araneae > Araneidae > Caerostris > Caerostris extrusa. The sequence goes on along the minus strand of BPLR01011647.1, from coordinate 89,094 downwards.
TATTAATAACTTTATTGAAGAAATTTTCGGAAAGCTCTCACCAAACCTACCGGACTTTATTCGTTTCAACCATTGGCACAAGCGTTTTATTTTTTTTTTTTTTTTTTTTTTTGTTGTTGTTGTTGTTGTTATAGGGTAAAACAGCAACTAATCAAAAAAACCAGCTTACTTACACAATTTCGAAATAATCTGAAAAATACTCTAAAAACAAAAGTGTACATAATTTATAAAAGTAACAGTAACAGAAATAAAAAGAGCCATTAAAAAGCATAAAATAAAAATTAGAATCAATATTCTTTGAGCCATTATATCAATACGTCACCACTATAGTAACAGACTATAGACAGTAAAATACATAAAATATATCCAATATTCTTATGTTTTAGGAATAATAAAAAAACAATTTACCTCGGATAGGAAATAATTGTTCACGTTTAAAACATTCAACCTGAAAAATTACAGGTTTTATTTAGAATGATTCAAACCAAAAATTACAGCAATATTTCAAATAATGAATAAATTGAAATTGGAAAATAACCTGCAATTCTGCTTCATTTAAAGTTATGAAATATGGATCCCCATTTTCTTGTAGCTTTAATTTAATTTCCTCATTGCTCATCAAATTTCCTTCCTTTTCAATTGTTTCCATGTCAAGTGATTTCAGAAACTTCATATCAATGATGATAAATCCATTCTTGACAAAATAAATCGTCTGATAAATCGCCATTTCATCTGTGAAATTTGCATCTTCATTTTGGTCTGCTCCACGTTTGGATGTCGAATTTTTGCTTTCTTTTCGGACATCAAATTTTTAGCACTCGTTTCGGTCGTCAAATTTCCAGCTTCATTTTTAAAATGCATTAAAAAAAAATTACATTAGAATTCAATTAAAATTAAATTAAAATATTTTAACAAAAATAGACTTCGAAAAGGATTTAATATCTTAAATGTAATTTTTTAGAACAGTAGTAGATTAATTAGATTTAGTAGATTCCTTTTCAGTAATAGATTCATTAGATATTAATTTTCAGCAATAGATTCAATAGATTAGTAGATTTATTTTCAGTGATATATTCATTAAATTAATAGATTCCTTTCAATATATGTAGTAATTCAATTTTATGTATAAGTGAAATAAACAAGCATATACAGTTTAGGAAAACTATTAAATTGGTGCAAGTCCAGTTGTAATGTAAAATGAATTTTTTTTTAATGCATTTTATTCTTATTAACTTTCAATACTTACATTTTAATAATTTTAATCCCCATCTTGAAATTATGAAATTTTAATTACTCATATTTTTAAATTAACAAAAATTAATACTTCGAAATAGATTTAGGATTTTAAAGCTTTGCACAAATCAAAAATTTTTTAAGATAGTAATAGATTAGGGATAGATTAGTAGTATATTTTAGAACAGTACTAGATGTTGATAATTTTATTGAGGAAATGCAACAATAGTATGATGATTTCTGTGACATGGAAGAAACAATATCTCCTGGAAAACTTTGAAAAGCAACTAACGACAACTGTTGTACAGAGATATTGAAAGGCAAAAACCAATTTTTTTAGGCGCAATGGTTGATAATTCTGATGACATTCATTCTAACAATTTTAGCGATTTCAATAACTGATAAAATGATTAATAATCTCGTTACATAATATTTGGTTTAGCATTTTGATTTTTTTGTATTTATTAATATAGGAATCAACGATATGATGCAAATGAATATGTGATGCTTTTATCTAAAGAGTAATTATTTATAGCTGAGGCTATCTTTATGTTGGTCTGTATTTTCTATTTAATTTTATGGACAGGAAGTGCTGTCAAAAATTTTGACGATTAATAAAAATAGCACCCGTGGCATCAAATTTAATAAATAATATTATTAATTACTAAAAAGTAATAAATAATACAAAAAGAAGCGAAACTAACTTATGTACATAGTATTCAATATACATTGGACAATTGACGGTGGTAACATTCTAAACAAGTTTCATTTAGGGCATTATTATCTAATATATAAAATTCTCGTGTCACAGTGTTTGTTGCCAAACTCCTCCGAAACGGCTCGACCGATTCTTATGAAAATTTTTGTGCATATTTGGTAGGTCTGCGAATCGGTCGGAATCTATTTTTTAAACCCTAAGTGATAAGGGTGGCCCACCCCTAAATATTTTTTAAAATTTCTTTCGTAAAACAATGCAGTGGTTTTTTTAATTTCTCAGTCATGACATTACAGCACGTGTGCTTAAACAAAAATTAAAGTCTTTAATCGGCTTCATTTTTTTTTTTACTTTTATTTAATTAAGGGATCTTATATAAAACAACACGTGTTGTGAACTCGCGCCAAAAAACGGCCGTTGCTTCACCTGTATATATTATACGCAACGTTTTTGTGGGAATAGTTTTAATTTAAAAGAGAAATATTTACGTGTTAAATAAATATACGTGTTTTATCATTGTTAAAGGTAAGTCAAATAATAAGAGAGCGAATACTGTTATATTTGCACGTGTAGCGTGTTAATGTCTTAAGTTAATGTTTTGTTAAGTTATATTCTTTTGCACGTGTAGCATTAAACTATATTTACACGTGTAGCTTGTGTTAATGTTTAGTTAAGCAAAATTGGCAACTTTATTATTATCCTAAGAAAATAAAGATGGCTGTTATTGCCTTTTAACTTAAAGGTGAAATTGTGTTGTACTTTTCTTTATTGTGGCGAATCTGGGATTCCAGTAAAGTAAGTGTTATTTGCAATTCGAAAGCATAAGTTTATCGGAAGCAGAAACTTATAACGACAAACTATTTGGCGGCACTCTGCTACTCCTTTCAGGTGATTTCAGGCAAACACTTCCTGCCATTCAACGTTCAACGTACGCTGATGAGATCAACGCTTGCTTAAAATCATCGCCACTGTGGCGTAATGTTGAAAAATGACAACTAAAAGTAAACATGCTTCAAGTTCAAATGCTTCAAGATCCATCCGCTGAAACATTCTCAAAGCAACTGTTAGATAATGGCGATGGAAAAATTGCTGTACATGAAAATACTGGATGCATAAAATTTCCGATAGATTTCTGCACAATCATCGACTCGCAAAATAATCTCATCGACCACATATTTCCCGATGTATGCACACAATTCAAAAATCTTGATTGTTTGGCAGAAAGAGCAATTTTGGCAGCAAAAATGTGGACGTCAATGGTTTAAATTCAAGATACAACAGTTGTTGCCAGGGGACTTGGTGTCATACAAATCTATCGATACAGTTTGCGATGCCAATGAAGCTGTAAATTATTCAATTGAGCTTTTGAATTCATTGGATTTGCATAATTTGAACCCACCACGGCTGTGCAATGGAACACGATTAGTCATTAAAAAATTAATGAAAAAACGTTATCGAAGCCAGCATTTTGAATGGCAAGTTCGAGGCGAAAATATATTGCTGCCACGAATCCCTATGATTCCCACAGATGTGCCAATTGAATTCAAACGTATTCAATTTCAATTAGATTGGCATTCGCAATGACAATCAATAAGTCGCAAGGCCAAACGATGTCTGTTTGTGGCTTAGATTTGGGCACACCGTGTTTTCCCACGGGCAACTATACGTGGCATGTTCGCGTGTGGGTAAACCCTCCAGTTTGTTTGTGTTGGCTAAAGACGGGCTAACCAAAAATATCGTACACTCCATTGCACTTTGAGATTGATGTTGATTATTTTTTAATTGCCATAATTAGTAGTAAATATGTAAATAACTATTTTTGATGCATATACAGCTATTATATAATGTAATTTTAAATATATTTATTAATTTAATAAAATATAAAGGATGAAATAAATAAATGGTTAGTGTATTATCATTTTATACGCCGACATTGTCTGTTTATACGCCGTCATTGTCTGTTTATACGCCATCATTGTCTGTCATTGTCTGCATTACGCCGTCATTGCTTATAGTAAGTAAGTTTTTTTTTTTTATTTAACTAAAAATATTTTATAGAAATAATGTATATGGCAAAACAACGTTTGCCGGGTCAACTAGTTTTTTAATAAAAAGTTGTTTAATATTAAGTTGTTTTTAATGAAGAATTTATTATTTTCATTTTACTGAGTTTGATGTAATGAAAATTGGAAACTTTGAAATGGCTATATATTTCTTTTTTAATTAAAGATAATGTAATAAATCAGGGTCACATTAAAGTACAAAAATGGTGTTAGGATAATGTTTGATTAACATTTGTATTAAACGATTAAGGAAGTTTCTTACCTGGAAATTTATCGCCAATGCTAGTAGGGTAATTCTGTAATAAAAATTGATTATTAATTATATAAATTTAAAACAGTGTTAAAATATCTTTATGCTATATTTACTATCAAATTATATATCAGGCTGTTGCATGTGAAATGAACTTTTGAGTACACAATTTTTAAAAGTACATAAGCACAAATTGTTTAAACATAAGTAATCAAAAAATATTTTATCTACATCAATGCACTTCTACCATCGCTTACAAAACATATTTATGCCAGATTTCAAGAACATCTTTGATTTAGAATCAATAAATTCAGCAAGGGAATTTTTGGCATCTTCTTAATTGACAAAATGCTTATTTTTTAAAAATGATTCCAATTTAAAGAAGTACTAGACAGCAGGACACAAGTGTGGTGAATAAGGTGGATGAGACAGAACATCAAATTAGGAGTGTGGATTGTGAAACGTAAGTTCTTGCGATGTCATGCAGAGGAATAACGCTTTTTTAATTCACCAACACTGGCCCTGATGACAACAATTTCTAATGCAAAATATAAATTTGTTGACAGTAATACTGTGCATTAATTGCCTGGCTTATTTTTAGGAAACTGTAACCAAAAACACTTTTGATTCCATTTGGTCAACACTGTCTTCTTTGGTTTGGGGGCGTGTTTAGGTTTTTCATCTGCATCTGGCTACTTTGCTGAATACTTACGTTTTTCATCACAAGTAATGATTCTGCCTAAAAAGGAAAATTTTTTTTTGCTGAATACACAATGTGCAATACGCAATGTACTGCTATCTATATCAGTGCTTTTTTCATCCACTGGCATTTATGATGAGCATTGTATTTTGTCTAATTTATAAAACCTGCAATTTTCTGATTTTGTACAGTCCGGTCGTAATGACCGTAGAGCGACAAACCAAACCAAACTATTATGTTTCTTTTTTTTGTGTGTGTTTTTAGGAAATTGTTTATTTGTTTATTGTCTCTCACACAATTTTTGTTGGCAAAAAGCATTTTTAGGTCGCCATCTAATCACTTGATTGAAGTTTTATAAAATTGAATATGAAATTTCCGGGAAAAGGTGACCGCAGATTGTATGTAGCTGCCTAAAAACATCCTGAAATGTTTAGTTTTTTAAGCATATAAAATGTGGATTATAAGCTGGAAATTATATTTGAATTCTAACAATTATGTATAAAAGATAATTTTAAAAAATCTGCGAAGTGCAACTTTGAACAAAAATGAAATATTATCTCATGAATGAATCTCTAAATTTAAGGACAATCCTTGCCACATAGTTTGGACCTCGTAGCAACAATTTTTTTAATGCAACAATGTTTTACTTTAACAGTTTGGTAGAGAACAATAAGCAAGTCATAGTATTATTTACTAAATTGTTATATATACTATTATTAGTTCACAACAAAGCAATTGAAACAATGCACTATCTTAAAAATTATAAAATTCTGACATTGTTTCTTCCCTTTTGGAGTTAAGATTTTGGCTATTAAGCTGCTCTTATTACTCTGCGACTTATTTTTTAAGAATTTTATTGAATTCTACACATTTTGGAGTGAACTGACTGGAATTTGTTGAGAGATATTAAAATGGGATGGTTTAAACGTTTGATGTACGTATTCAAATTATATTTATTTATCTTAAAGAATTCAATTTTTATTGACTTAAAGCGGGGCCAGAGAGATTGTTCCTTCGTCTGATTAATCTCGCTGGCCTCGCTTAAAGTAGGTTATCACCGAATATTAAAATCTCACATCGTATATTATCAACCAATCGGAAGCCTGAGTTTTATCCGTTTAATATTTCGAAATTTAATGTAATATATCAATTGGATTTGTGTGAAGCCAATAAATTGTTTTTTTTTTTGATAAATTGTATCTTAAAATACTTCAGTTTTGTGTTAATCATGAGGATTTTTTAAAATAGTTTTCAATTAATTAAGAAAAATTAATTTTTTTTTTTTGTAAAAAGTTATTTTTCATTATAAGAAGTATTTCCCATTTTCATTGATTCATGGATTCACATGCTCATTGATTCATTGATTCACATGTTTATTGATTCATTGGTTCACATGGTCTTATTTTTTACTATTATATTTCCATAAAAATGTTTCAGATTTTAGACATTTACAAAAAGAAAGGGATTTAGATTAATAATATATGGTGAAATCGCAAAATAAGAGCCATTGTGCGATTATTTGACTTTTTTTGTAGGGCCACGATAAGTTCAACAACGAAAACGATAAATTCGAAATAGTCGTTTAAGTACCAAATAGACGATAGTTCACCAAATAGAGTAACTCATGTTTCTTTTACTGTTTGCAATTCACTACATTTACAGCGCGAAGAGAGTTTTGGCGTCAAAAAGAGTTTTTGACGCCAAATATCAACAGCCACTATTCTGCGATTTTACCTATTATATAAGGTTAGTTTTTAATATTCTCACGTAAATCGATCCTTATTCAACGATTTTTATTTCAGGTGTGGATTTTGTGGTGTTGAGGAGGAGAAGAAGGATTTTAAAGTAAGTCGAAATACATATTTTGCCTTATGAGCAATTACGATTTCTCTGACTTGTAAACTAATAATAAGTTTATTAAAGCTCATTGGCATAAATATATTGCAATTAAACATAATCGATCAATTGCAAGACATAAGAATGCACGCATAAGTTGATTTATATGATGATTGATAACTAACTTCTAATAAATCCTTCTTTAATGAAAGATAATCATATTGCCAATGTTGTTAAACTATCAACATTTAATTTCATTTTTTATATTGTAACATTTGATCAGTATCATTAAATAATATTTTAGAATATTTAAATTACTTTCTTATTATTATGTCTGTGTAAATTTAATGGCGCCAAGATGATCGCCAAGAATCTTTCTCGTGACAATTAGAGTTAAAAATACATAATCAATCGATTAGACAATCGTTAGGTTTATTGCGCATTTCGCAACATATATCTGTGATTTATTGCGGGGCTGTAATATTAAAGAAATAATTAAAATTGCAAAATTAACTGAAATTAAAAACATTAAAATTAATTGAAATTACATGATTATTTATTAAAGTATTTAACATTTTATTTCAGGATACCTGCTTTGTTAACGTTAGATTTGATTTTGGAGGTTGTGACTATGATGGAAATTCAGGATCTATTCCGGACTATTTTGTAAGTATGAATATTAAATTTCACATAAAAGATTATAGCATTTATAATCTCATAATTTTTATAGCATTTCTTTTCTAAAGACTCTCGAGGCAGTGTGTTATTTATAGTGTTTTTGCTTGAATTAGAACAGATTTTGTTCTACACTTTAGGGTTCCCTTTGTTTTTTTGGCGGTTTTTTTTCCCTTGCGGATTTTGCCAAGGCCCCTCTTAAAAAACAAAATGAGAGTAGCAGTATTTTTTTCATTGCCCTTTGGCGATTCTATTTGGTGTGGAAAAGGAACTTGGCGATATTGGAATCATAAAGTGCCGAATCCCCGATTTCATGACTTCAATTTCCTGCTACATTAGACTACTTATAAAATTTAAAAACAAAAGAATATTATACATACAACAACAAAGAATATTATATCCTACATAAGATGAATATAAAAGAAAAAAATATATGAAGTATAAATGAAATGAATGAATGAAAATGAAATATATGAAGTATAATTTAATTATTAGTTTTAAATAATAGATAAGATAATTAGCTATTATTTTTTTCTTGCTAATGAGATCTTATTTGCAACATTTTAAAATAATCTATTCAATATATATATAATATATCAATAAAGACGCATAAAATCAAGAAAAATAAAAAGTATTAACTGATTTTGTATGAAACGTAGATTAATCCACTCTGTCTTTGGCATAAAAACAAATTTGTTAATTGTCAATCATAGCATCATTAAAAATGACATAACTCAGCTTACGTTTTTGCCTAAGCTACATTAACCACTTTAAAATTTTCAATAATATTATAACTACATAAAACTGATGCTAATATCATATGTTAATTTTTAATTAAAGAAAATAATTAATTTTTCAAAAATATCGTTAGTTCCTAATCATTATTGTTGAATCTGATTATTTATTTCTAATTAACCATTTGATAATGTAATTTTATCACACAGGTTCCAGAATTTGGCTGTGATTTGTGCAACCATGTCAGCCGTACTAATAAAGGACTCAGGGCCCATCGTATTTGGACTCATAAAGTTGGAGTAGTTCCCAATCGTACCGTTGATTCTTGTGGGCGTCCTCTGAACTACTATTTTGGATAGATATGCCAAAAAAGGACAAACACGTTAATTAGAATGATCAACTAAAAGGTGGGTGTTTTTAAATGTACACTTTTGTTAATAATTAGTAGATGCAACGTAAATATATTTAACTTAATGAATATATTAATGAAATTATTTAAGAAAATGTTGCAAACGGAACTAGCAACTATTAAAGATTTATTAATGCCCTTTTATCATTTTTACAATACATTTCTCTAGAATATAATTTTTCATGGCTTCCTATATTTCTTTTCATAATAATATAAATTATTTTAAGTTTAGTACTTTTTATTTGTATTAAATATTTAATATTAATAAATATCTTTTTCTTCAGAATTTTTCTTTGGAATACTGCTTTCACCCATCAACAACTATATAAACCTTAAAGAAGATCCTATTCATTGTCAACGCCATTACAATAATAGAATTTTCACTGAAAGAAGAGGAATCATGAAGGGGTGAATCTCTCCAATGTCACAAGCTTATTAAAAAAAAAAACACAACAAGCCTCAACAGAAAATAATCATAAAAGGAATTGTAAAAGAAAATCAATTTTTTGACACATGTAACATTTTAGCCATCTGCTTGTATTGAGGATAAAAACATATATTAAGCCCTTTACTCAATATAACTTAGTTTACAAACACTACAGAGAAATAAAAGCGATCTTAAATAGAAATCAATTTACAAGCTCTAAAAAATAAAAGCCATCTTCAATAGAACTCAATTTACAAACTCTAAAGAGAAATAAAGTCTTCTTCAATAGAACTCAATTTAAAGCTCTAAAGAGAAATAAAGCGATATTCTATAAACTCATTTTACAAGTTTTAAAGAGATATAAAGTCATTTTCAATAGAACTCAATTTGCAATCTATAAAGAGAAATAAAGCCATCTTCAATAGAACTCATTTTACAAGTTTTAAAGAGAAATAGTCATCTTCAATAGAACTCAATTTACAAGCTCTAAAGAAGAAAAAAAACAGCAGTCCTCACTAAAATTAAAACCATTAAGTTGCATTTTAGAAGAAAAAAAGTTTTTGCCTTATGCCTTCCAATGTACCTATCCATATCCACTGAGCAGAAGAACATTTTTCGGAACACTATTTCGTTATATGTTCCAGTTTTTATGGCCAAAAGATGAGATCAAGTATTACTACATTAAATAACTATAGGGAAAAACGTATTGTAAAAGTAGAATCTGTCTGTAGATTGTATTAATGCCGACTTCTTTTACAATTGGAAGAAAAGTATATTTTTTGGTACGTTGCCGCTATTACAAGCTTTAAGAAGTATCTTAATCCATAATCAAAATCATTTTAAAAGCCAACTCCTCTACTGAACTACATCTTTAAAAAGAATTTAATCACCAACTAAAAGACTGCAATCTAAGAAGTGTATGCCAAAAAATAAATAAACCAGTCAGATTTATTTCACATTTTTACTCTCTCTTTGTATTGTAAAGTGGAACATATTTTGAAACACCGTCTCGAAACATTTTTAAATTTACAAGAAGAAGAATCTGAATTTTTCTCACCAAAGAATGGTTATGTTGAAGATGCGTGATAATGTATTCATTAGTTTTTATTATACAATAGACAACTTTATGGCGGGGAACTCGTCTCCATATCCTTACCACTTTAGAAGCAATAAAAAATATTCTTGCCAAGACTACAATCATGGACGAAATTTTTAACGTACTGAAAACTTTTGATCATTAATATGAATTTTACTGTAATTTAATCTTAAGTGCCAAATATGATCAATAAATAATAATTCATAATACATTTTCTCATTTCTTTAAATCTTCTCAGTTTTTTTCTATTAAATAACTACTTATTTTATACTCAGTAAATTCCTTTTACAAAATTTTTAAAAATTTATAAAATTTTAAATATTTCAATTTTTATAATTAAAAACAAATTTTTTTTTTTAATTTTTTTAATAGACACTTATAAGGAAGACTTGTTGAGAATAATAATAATTTAATTTTTTATAAATTTTGAAAGTTCTCTAACCGGTAAAAAAAAACTGCCCTATTCTGATGATATTAAAGAATCCAATTGCTTTCCCAACAAGAAGAAGTTTTTGTAGAATATAGAAGTGTTTGTACCTTTTTTTTTTTTTCTTTCTAATGCAGCTGGCAAATAGACAGTGATCTTTTATGCCATAAGGACTGCGCTGAAGTTACTCACTTTGCATTACCCAGGGGGCGCGTATAACTTGAAGATAAGCCACGGAAGCGGAGTAACAATGCCTCCGCAACTCTCCTATTAGGACCGGGATCTACGGTTTAAAGTGGATTCCGAACCACTACAAACACCCATGGCAAAGCCGGGATTTGAACCCAATACCTGTGGTACCGAACGCCAGAGCGCTAGCCATTCGGCCATCAGGCCCCGCAATTTTAAATGGAACGTGTTTTTCACCAATAAATATCGTACATAAGATAATAATGGATAAGGATCCTACAACTAGGCTAGCACATTATTGGCAAAGGATCCAATTATCTAAGCTGCAATAAAATTGAAAATATTTTTTTTTTTAAACATTTACTCATTTATTTAAATAAAAGTTGAATCATATTTTCTGTTTTAAACTTCCATTAAAAAATGCAATATATATAATTTAAAGTAAAAATATATATGTGAAGTGAGCGACATGCAGTCCGGGTCTGTCCATCCCCTTACTAAAGTAACAGAAAACCATTTCTTTCTTCTTTCCTCCATTACCAAACAGTAATCAATAAATATCGTACATAAGATAATAATGGATAAGGATCCTACAACTAGGCTAGCACATTATTGGCAAAGGATCCAATTATCTAAGCTGCAATAAAATAGAAAATAATTTTTTTAAACATTTACTCATTTATTTAAATAAAGTTGAATCATGTTTTCTGTTTTAAACTTCCATTAAAAAAAAATGCAATATATATAATTTAAAGTAAAATATATATGTGAAGTGAGCGACATGCAGTCCGGGGTCTGTCCATCCCTTACTAAAGTAACAGAAAACCATTTCTTTCTTCTTTCCTCCATTACCAAACAGTAATCAATAAATATCGTACATAAGATAATAATGGATAAGGATCCTACAACTTTTGGCTAGAATTATTGGCAAAGGATCCAATTATCTAAGCTGCAATAAAATAGAAAATAATTTTTTTTTAAACATTTACTCATTTATTTAAATAAAACTTTGAATCATGGCACTATTTTAAACTTCCATTAAAAAATGCAATATATATAATTTAAAGTAAAATATATAAATGAGCGACATGCAGTCCGGGGTCTGTCCATCCCCTTACTAAAGTAACAGAAAACCATTTCTTTTTCTTCTTTCCTCCATTACAAACAGTAATCAATAAATATCGTCTCAACTAGGCTAGCACATTATTGGCAAAATCCAATTATCTAAGCTGCATTTTACTCATTTATTTAAATAAAGTTGAATCATGTTTTCTGTTTTTTAAACTTCCATTAAAAAAATGCAATATATATAATTTAAAGTAAAATATATATGTGAAGTGAGCGACATGCAGTCCGGGTCTGTCCATCCCCTTACTAAAGTAACAGAAAACCATTTCTTTCTTCTTTCCTCCATTACCAAACAGTAATGTCATTCGTAAAGAAAATTTTGATGCTTGTTAAATCTAAGGCACTATAAACCAAAGAAATGCATCCAAATAATAGAGAATTATTGCATGTCTCCTTACATTTTTAATAAAAATGTGCTATCATTTTTACTAAGTCGAAATGAAACGCATAGCGTCATGATTCGTTGCACGATGAAACGCATAGCATCATGATTCGTTGCACGATGAAACGCATAGCATCAGGATCCATTTAACAAGGCGTCAAAACTAAATGAATATTTTATTACACGACATGGAGTTAGTAAAAAAAGGCAGGCGCTCGATACATGTGGTATCGAGCGCCAGCCACTCGGCCATCAGGTCCCTGTGTTTGTACCTTTATACGTCAACTATCAAATCAACTAGAGAGAATGCATTTTTACCTTTCCTGAAAATTCATCCTACTAGATTGGATAGAGAGTGGAGTATCTGTGCACGTAGTGCACATCTGCTCAGAATTCAAATATAATAAAACAAAGTATCACAGAATTAGCAGGAATTAAAGAATTTAAAGCAAAAACAGTTGAAAGAAGTTTAAAAAAAAAAAAAAGGTTAAGGGAAGGGGGACTAACTAGGAGGGGAGAAATATAAACAATATCAAAATACATAAATGCCCAATAGAAGCATATAAATACGTAAATGCATAGCAGACATAGAAACACATATATAATGGAAATAAATAGAAAATACAGATATATAATCACAAAAATAAAAAGCTTTAAGGAAACAGCTGCTAGATTTAGCTTCCATAGGTCTAGACCGGGCGAAGCATAGCCGTAAAAAGAAAGAATTTTGTTATCTCTGGTCATGGTAGAATTTCTATTTATAAGTGGGTCGATTTTTCTGAAGGCAATACGAAATTTAGTTTTGGTGTGCAGAAAATGTTGTTTCCAAATTAAATGCTGATCCAGTATAACTCCTAAATATTTAGTTTAGCTATTCCAAGGGATAATATTATTATTGATCTTAATCATAGGTTTTTTTTTACATTTATTTCCAATAGAGAAGAAAACAGCTTTAGTCTTATCTATATTTAAAGAAATTTTCCATTTATTGAACCAGTTATTGAGAACTTTAATGTTATTATGTAAAGGTGATAGCTAAGAATTTAGTGTTTTTATTTTTGCAAAGGATTGCAGTATCATCAGCGTAGATAGCAGTTAAGAGTTTAGGGTTAGTTGGGATATCATCAACAATAAAAATAGAGAAAAAGAAGAGGTGAAAGTTTACTACCTTGTGGAGTACCAGCCATAATATTTTTAATAGAAGAGAGAGAGAGTTTCGTTTATTGCAACAGTAAAAGTTCTATGAGAAACATAGGAGCGAATAAGTTTAGTCAAGTGAGGTGGAAAGTTGAGAATAATAAGTTTATATAGTAATCCCGTCAATCCAAACTCTGTAGAATGCTTTATAAATATCAAGAAATACCCCACCTGTGAAATATTTGTTTTGAAAACCCTCAGTAATAAATTCTATAGTTCGCAGTAGTTGATGAGTGGTAGAAACGTTTTTCTGAAGCCAAATTGCTCAGGATTTAATACATTATTTTCAGTAACAAAAGTATTGAGATTTTTAAAAATGATTGCTTCAACAATTTTACGGATGGATGAAAGTAAGGAAATAGGTATATAATTATTTGGGTTAGTGAGATCTTTTCTGGTTTGAGAATAGGAATTACAGCAGCAGTTTTCCAAGCAGTTGGAAAATAATTTAGTTCAAATATCTTATTAATTAGGTAGGTTAGATAAATAACGGTGATAAGAGGCAAATGCTTTATCATTTTGTTAGTTATATTATCTAATCCTGGAGCTTTCTTAATGTTAAGTTTATTAATTAAAGAAACAATATCCGAGGGGTTAGTAGTAGGAGTATTATCTTGATTGAAGTAATTGAAATTATTAAGAGTGTAACAATATTATCCATCTCATCATTATTATTAGAATTAAGCTGGAAAGGAGTCTCCATGATGTTTGCAATAAGTATATAGAGAACCAAAACATTCATATTAAATATTTCACATAAATTATTTAAATTTCCTCCTTATTCTTCTTTTCTGATATTATAAAACAAATTCTTGATTTAGATCATTCTACTTACAATTAATTTTTCTTTTTCATTTGAGCTTATTAAATTCTACGCGCAGGACTTATTTGAATTAGCAAAAGCGTTACTTACATTTTTGACATTAGATGGTGATTTGAGATCAAGGTTTACTTGAAATTAATTGCTGCATTCTCTTCGCAATATAAATTAAACTATTTCAGTATTCTTACAACTTACTCTGTAAGTTTACATCGTTATCAGGAAAAGATATGGAGCAGTCAAGTGAATAGATCTAAATTACTTCTTATTCATGAGGTGAATAGATCTAAATGACTTCTTATTATGTTGAGAATGAAATTGAAATGTTTTCTTCCAAGAAATGAAAGATTAGTAAGCTTTATGCTTGCTATGATTGCCTCTAGACTCTTAATTAATAAAAAAAAAATAATATACAGCAAAATTAATCTTACTATTTCAAAAAAGGTTTTCAAAATGTCCATGAAGGTTTGGCACGTAATCAACTCCATCCATCAATGCATAATATATATGCTTATTCAAGATGGATTTTAATGCGACTATATAAGTATTTGAAAATAATTCTCTTCCTTTTTTATCTAAATAGTTTTTCTTAAATTTGCCACTAGTGTTTTTTCGTAAAAAGTCACAAAAATCGGCTAATTGGCTTAGAACTCTTTGACCGATTATCTGTCTAATTGTGTTTACCTGGGACACTGTCGTTACTTTGTCACCAAATTTTATTCCTCCTGGCATTCTTTTTTTCGAAATTTTCCTCTTGAACATCTTTTTTTTTTTCTGGTACTATAGGACTTGTTCCATTCATTTTTAAATTTGGAGATTCTTTATTATCTGAAAATATAAGAGAAACAAATTCATACAGAATTAAAAAATCCGTTAGCAATTAACATATAACTTTTAAATGTAATTCTAAAGATTGTATTATTTTCTGTATAATTTAGTTTATTCAGTTTATTACTTTGTCTACAGAAGTATATTGGCTTGCATGAATTGAATGGTAATATACAACATGTTTAACAAGCACTGCATATGGCATTCTCAATTATCGATTTTGATAAATTGAAATAAAAAATTCTTTTTACGTATCATTGACCTTTCAAACTGCACCATCATGAATAACACAGGCGTATTCATTATACAAACAATATGAAGCATAAGAATTAAAATTACAGCTGTGTTTTAGTTGTAGAATGCGAAAAATATTTTGAGTAGTTCAGCATGTATTTGGCATATCTCCTTTGGTATCTCATTAGAGTGTTTATTAATAAAATTAATCCAGTTTTTATGAATTTTGTGACTAAATGTGATACAAATTTAAGAGTTTAAATTAAATAAATCTAGAAAAATATAAAAAAATTAATTAATTATTAGAAATAATACATAAATTAATTATATTATTTGCCGAGAAATTATCCAACAAAAAAAAAGGGAAATGAGGTCCAAAATAGAAAAAATAAAAAAGGAATGCATGCATTTAAGTTAAATATACAGTATACAGTCGATTATAAAAGAAAGTACTTAATTAATTAAGAAATGAAGTCAGTATGCCGGGTTGGTTTCATGATGTAAAGTAGTAGATTATAGTTTAGATATCTAAACTAAAGAATTTCCAAATTTAAAAATATATAATATAATTATTATAATATTATTATATGTTCAGTGAATTATAAAAGAAAGTATTTAATTAATTGAGAAATGAAGTCAGTATGCCGGGTTGGTTTCATGATGTAAAGTAGTAGATTAAGTTTAGATATCCAAACTACAGAATTTCCAAATTTAAAAATATATAATATAAATATTATAATATTATTATATGTTCAGTCAATTATAAAAAAAAGTATTTAATTAATTGAGAAGTGAAGTCAGTATGCCGGGTTGGTTACACGATGTAAAGTAGTAGATTATAGTTTAGATATAAAAACTACAGAATTTCCAAATTTTAAAAAAAAAAAATATATTATATATGAATAATATAATATTATATACAGTAGGTAAAAAGTATTGGCAATTGCCTTAATTTATTCATATTGACAAATAAATAAAATGTTATGCAATTTTAGCTGTCGTAATTAAATACAAGACATCTTAGATATATAAAAATAGTAAAAATTTTATTTTAATTTGCATTTTTTACGATTTTTCTTTTCAAAAACGAAAAGTTGCATGTCAAAAAGTATTGGCAAAGTTTTAACTGCTATGCAAATTTTGTTACATTGAAGTCACGTGTTTCGACTGATAAGAAACTCTACCGGTATAAAGTCTGCAAAACTACTCCAAAAGTGTCTATGCATTATTTTGAGATTACTGCAGTAAAATGACTTCGAAATCGAAGGAGTTGGACGTTAGAGTTAAAAACACGATTAATAGGCTCAGAAATGAAGGTTTAACTTATCGTGCTATAGAAATGCAGTTCAATATAAGTTTATTTACTGTCAGAAGTGTTGTAAAAAGTTCAAGGAAACAGGATCAACGGAAAATAAGACTAGAAGTGGACGACCTCGAATATTTTCTACAAGAGAAGAACGTGTCATTATTAACAAGGTTAAGCATATAAATATTATAATAATATTATATGCTCAGTCGATTATAAAGAAAGTATTTAATTAATTGAGAAATAAAGTCAGTAAAAAATAAAAAAAAAAAAATAAATGTATGCTGGTTTGTTTCATGATCTAAAGCAGTAGATTAAGTTTAGATATCCATGCTACAGAATTCCCAAATTTAAAATTATATATATATAAATATTTTTATAATATTATGTGTGCAGTCGATAAAAATAAAAATATATAATATTATAATATACAAATATATATATATATTATAAAATAAAAATAAAAATATTATAATGTTATGTAAACAGTCGATTAAAAAAGAAAGTATTTAACTAATTAAGAAATGAAGTCAGTATGACGGGTTGGTTTTATGATGTAAAGTAATAGATTATAATATAGATATCCATGCTATAGAATCTCCATGTTTAAAAAAATATTATGTGTAAATATCATAATATTATGTATACAGTCAATAAAAAAATATATAATATTATAATAATACAAAAATATAAATATATGTTATAAAAAAGTAATATAAAAAAAATTAAAGTCAATTCCTTCTTTTTTTCTCACTAAATTGCAGGAAGTCCTTTATAAATAATTTTCATTCATTTTTTTTAAGTTTATCTGGCGCCATTTATTGGTAGATACAAGCAACTTAAATCTAAAAAAAACTAAAATTAATTAATTAAATTTAATAAATGAACTAATATTTGAAAAAAAACTGTATTAACATCAAATGTCATCCACTACAAGTTAAAAAAAATGTATTTGAACTTGAGTGGATGAATAAAAAGTATTTTATCAACGATTGAAAATTTGAACTAGATATATATAGGGAGTGTGTGAGCTAATAGAAGGAATTTAAAAAAAAGAACAGCAATCTGGAATTACAGCAAAATAATAAAAGCTAATATAATAAAAGCCAATACATACGATAAAAATAATAAAAGCAAATATATTAGGCTATATTTCAAATTTAATTAAAAACTTTTGATCATTTCAAATTAAAAAATATAGAATACATTAGCAAGAATACTCAAACACGATCGTTTCAAATTTCAAACGTAAAAAATTAAGAATAATAATATCCAGAAAAATAAGCTAAATTAAAATCAGACGATTTTTTATATTATTGCCAATTTGTAGTTACATTATTTTAAAAAATGAATAATAAAAATTAAATTAATTACTAAATGAATAATAAAAATATTTGGTAATCAAATAAAAAATAATTAATAATTAAATAAATAAATTAAAATCAGACGATTTTTTTATTATTTCCAATTTGTAGTTACATTATTTTAAAAATTTAATAATATATATTAAATGAATAATAAAAATATTTGATAATAAAATAATAATAATTAATAATTAAATGAATAAAAATAATTAATAATTAAATGAATAAAAATAATTAATAATTGAATGAATAAAATAATTAATAATCATTAATTAATTAATAATTAGCTAGAAAAAAGAGATTAGTAACTAATTATTAATTTATTAATGATGAACAAATGAGAAGAAAGAGCAACGTGAATATATGAATATTTCTCCCATATAAAACTAAAATTAATTAATTAAATTTAATTAATTAATTAATATTTGAAAAAAAACTGTATTAACATCCAGTGTCATACACTACAAGTTCAAAAAAAAATATTTGAACTTGAGTGGATGAATAAAAAAGTATTTTATGAACGATTGAAAATTTGAATAAGATATGTATAGGGAGAGTGTGAACTAATAGAAGGAATTTAATAAAAATATTATATTATTATGTATACAGTCGATTATAACGAAAGTATTTAATTAATAAAGTCAGTATGGCGAGTTGATTTCTTGATGTTAAATAGTAGAATATAGTTTAGATACCCATACTACAGAATCTCTAAACTGAGGTCTATCAACATTATCAATTCCAAATATATCAGTATATCGTTATATCAGTATTCCATATTAAGTCTTTGCCCACCTCGTAAATATGCTTTTATTTATTCGTACTCTTGGAATCATTAGGAAATTAATTATTCATCAGCGGAAGATATAGTATTCATTATTTCGAGAATTTTTTTTAGGATTTGAGTTCGTTTACTTATTTACACTCACGATTTCAAATATAAAATTTTTAAAAATGTATACATCTGAAAAAGAGCAAAAAGCGATCTATAGTTATACATCCTATTTTTTTCATCCACTTAGATTTCTTTTATATAAAATATATAAGAAATAATAAAGTTTTATTTCCTTAATTAGCTATTTATATTCCTAAGCCATTTAGAATTTTAATGATTAAAACAGTTTAATACGTACTCAATGATTTTTTAAAATTCTGAACGAAAAAATCAAAGATCACACTGTAACAAAATTTTTACTTAATTTATTTTATTGTTACCATAAATTGCATTATTTACTGATTTTCTTACTTAGCAATAAATATTAGAATTCTTATATAACGCATATAACCGACACTTTTTTTTTTATACTTCAAATGCAGTTAAATCAAAATGTTTTGCACACTGTATGAATCTTTTGATACGACTCTTTTATTACGAATCGTTCTGAAAATTTATGCGAACCGCCGAAATGATTCGAATCAGTCATGGCGGTTGACAGTAATTCCGGGAAAACTGTTGCATTCAATCGATTTTCTACACGTGGCAACATTTTTTTGACTTAGCACTAGGGCTCGCCTTTCCTGTTGCCTAGCAACACGGAGCCCCTTTTATTTTCCGGATTCACTTCTATTTTAAACTCCTCTGAGCATCCATTTTCTTTCAATTTGAGTAAGGCTTCTTTGATTTATTGGTCGATTCCGCTCTACTGCGTAGTATTAAGTTATATCAAAGGGAACATGCCCATCTTGTTTATTAAAGGTCAGGAAGAGGGTGTTCATTCTTTTAATAAAAAACAAGTAATATAAAAAAAAAAAAAAAATTTTTAAAGTCAATTCCTACTTTTTTTCACTCTATTGCAGAAAGTTCTTTATAAATAATTTTCATTCATTTTTTTAAGTTTATCTGGCGCCATCTCTATTGGTAGATGCATGCAACTTAAATCTAAAAAAAATTAAATTAATTAAATTTAATTACTGAATTAATATTTGAAAAACTGTATTAACATCCACTTGTGTCATCCACTACAAGTTCAAAAAAAATGTATTTGAACTTGAGTGGGTGAATAAAAAGTATTTTATGAACGATTGAAAATTTGAACAAGATATATATAGGGAGAGTGTGAGCTAATAGAAGGAATTGAAAAAAACAATTATTTGGCAAATGAGTCATCGTTTTGTTTGATCTTAGCAAATGAGGTTTTAAAAAGAGTTGCCAAGTTTCAGTGTTCAACACACGTTATAGACACAAATACAAATTATAGTTTTTTAAATTCACATAGTTATAGGTAGGGCCTTCAGTTACAACTATTTTATAGATGTAGATATACACTGAAGTGACAAAAGTCATGGGACAGCAATATGCAAATTTTCAGATGGCAGTAGCATCGCGTAGAACAGGTATAAATGCGCAGTGCTTTCGCAGAGCTTTCATTTCTGTTCAAGTTATTCATGTGAAGAGGTTTTGACGTGATGATGACCGCACGACGGGAATTAACAGACTTTGAACGCGGAATGTTAGTTGGAGCTAGACGCATGAGTCATGCCATTTCGGAAATCGTTAGAGAATTCAACATTCCCAGATCCACTGTGTCAAGAGTGTGCCGAGAGGATGAAATTTCAGGAATAACATCCCACCATGGACAGCGCAGTGGTCGACCGCCTACACTTAACGACCGAGACCGGCGACGTCTGCAAAGAGTCATAAATTCTAACAGACAAGCAACACTGCGTCAAATAACCGCAGAAATTAATGAGGGACGTACAAGGGACTTGTCTGTTAGAACTGTGCGGAGAAATTTGGCTTTCTTGCGCTATTCCAGCAGAAGACCGACTCGAGTGCCTTTACTGACAGAACGACATCGCTTGCAGCGACTCTCGTGGGCACGTGAGCATATCGGTTGGTCCCTAGATGAATGGAAAACCGTGGCCTGGTCCGATGAGTCACTATTTCAGTTGGTAAGAGCTGATGGTAGGGTTCGAGTGTGGAGCAGCCATGGACCCAAACTGTCAGCAAGGCACTGTTCAAGCTGGTGGTGGCTTCGTAATGGTGTGGGCTGTTTTTTCATGGCATGGACTTGGTCCTCTGGTGCGACTGGACCGAACATTGACTGGAAATGCTTATGTTCAGCTACTTGGAGATCACTTGCAGCCATTCATGGACTTCATGTACCCAAACAACGATGGGATTTTTATGGATGACAATGCGCCATGTCACCGGGCCACAACTGTTCGCGATTGGTTTGAAGAACATTCTGGACAATTCCAACGAATGATCTGGCCACCTAGATCGCCCGACATGAATCCCATCGAGCATTTATGGGACATCATCGAGAGGTCCCAAAATCCTGCACCATCAACGCTTTCACAATTATGGACGTCTATCGAGACAGCATGGCTCAATATTCCTGCAGAAGACTTCCAACGACTTGTTGAGTCCATGCCACGTCGAGTTGCTGCACTTCGCCGGGCGAAAGGAGGGCCGGCACGATATTAAGAGGTATCCCATGACTTTTGTCACTTCAGTGTAAAAATGGAACCTCATGGCTGAGTGACTAGCGCTCTGGTACTTGGTGCCACAGGTTTCGGGTTCGAGTCCGGGGGCCATGGATGCTTGTAATGGTTCGGAATCCACTTTAAACCTAAGTCTCATTTAATAGTAGAACGTTGGGCTGACAATCCTATCCCGTAAAAAAGAAAACATCTCTTGTTTCGAAATTTGCCCGTAGGCCGATGGCCTTGGCTGATCATGGGCTGTTGTACCAATGAAGAAGAAGAAAATATAAAACATTAGTCTTTGTCTGTCTAATAGTTTAAGATATCCATTATATTTTAATTATCTAGAAATATATAAAGCCTTTCGCTATCTCAGTCATAAACATATATAAGATTCAATATTACCCAGATGAGAGGCCTGCTATTATACACCCACATTTCATCACAGCAATTTTGGACAAAGGCATCTCACCCACTTCCTCGAACCTAAGCGGACGTTTATCGGGTTACGAACTAAACCTAACTTGTTATACACTAGGCTGCTTCTCTGTAAAACCAAATAATTTTATTGTAACGTTTTCTTTATTTTTTTAATATTAAAAGAAATTAAGTTTCATATATTGTTTAATAAGGTTTGTTTCTCTACAGTCATTTAGGGCTCATTAGATGGGGACCTACAGTAACACGGATTCCGAACCATTAACAAACATCTCTCCCACTAGGATCCGAACATGAAGCCAGTAGTACCAAAGGCCAGAGCGCTAGCGAATTGGCCATCAGTCCGCCATCGTGCAAAAGTATTGTAAGAATAAAAGAACTAGAAATCAATGTATTTTGTAGAGATAAAAATTAATTTAATAATGCATTAAAATTGGAAATAGTTTTAATGAGCAGTTTGAATTTTCATCAATTTCAAAATTATTGGTAATTAATGTAGGCACAGTTACACAAATTGATTCCAGAAAGCAATGTTGATTATTCAATTGAAAAACCGATTATTTTAAAAGATAATAGATAGCTGCTTATATTTTAAACGTTTATTATTTTATATATGAGGATAATTCACTGTACCTTTGTTTTAGAAATTGTTTATTTAGAAGTTTCCGATATACATTAATGAGTTTTATTGTGATTTTTAAGAAGTTTGACTTTAATTTTTTTCTTGACTTCTCAATATCAAAATATTCCTCAAAAATCACAGAGATATTTCTGATATTAAACCAAGTTTTGTAAAAAAAAATAAATGAATATTCTTTAAAAAGCAGAGCCCCAATTTTAATAAATTTGGCATTTAAATGCTTGATTTTTAATGCACATATTGATTAACTGCAAAATAATAATTTAAGAATAATATTCTTAAAATTTGAATTAAACAAAAACACTATTAGAAAATAAATATTTAATGATTAATTATGACATTCAGTTTAAATATGTGGGCAGACATTCAGTTTGAATGAGAGACAATATTTTCTCCTGTCGCAAGGGAGCGAAAACCTAAAATCTTAATTGCACCAAGGCCATAAATATCTAAAAATAGATCATTATTGATTTTAGATCAAGCATCCCTATTTCAAATCAACTGCAGATGAAACAGTTGTTTACGCAAGAAACGTTGCTATAGCAACGTATTTTTCTTAAATCCGGGGAATATTTTCAGCCTACGCTCTTTAGCTTCCTAATAAGGTTGATTTCAATTGGTAGGAGGAGACTAGGAAGGAATCTAACCAATGGTGTTCAAGAGAGTCCCTGAAATGGTGGACACGTGTCGGAAGAACCCCCTTCCTTCCCCGATCCAAAACCTGGTAGAATCCGAAGAAATGATCTCCATCTACGTCACCAAAACACTTTTAGTCTTTCTCTGGAAATTTGCTTCATCTTTGATCTCTTATTGCTTATTTCGAAATTTTTCAAGGACTTTTTTCTGTCTCATTAATTGTCATCATAAGTCTGATTACTTAATTAATTAGTTGCTCCTATTTTTTATTCCTAATTTATTTCATATACCTTTTAAGAATTAATAATTCTGCAATTTCATTTAAATTTAGATTTTAAATAATTTTTTTTATGCAGAAATTTTCGTGCATACAAAATTTTCATCAAGAAATTTTCGTGATTGGATCGATTTATCGATTCCCGCCATTCTACTGCACCGATTTTCCGCCATTCTATTGCTTGTCCTTCTATCATTATCTAATTCCTATGTCCTCAAGAAAAAGATTTTTAATTGCATTGGTTATTAAACCCCAAAGAGAGAACAACATATTTCTTTCAGAGAAAATTCACCTTAGGTTAATTAAATGAACTATTTCTTTCCTATATAATTTATTATCATTTCTTATCAAAACAATATATTCATGCGAGAGCATATTTTTTTATTTTATTTGGAATCAAGTCACAAAGACTTATTAATAATTTAGAGAGGATATTTTGAGGGTATCTTGTCTGTAAAAAAACTTAAAAATAATCATAAATTATGTAGATGATCCATATTATTTAAAACCTAACTCGTGGCTAGTGGTAACGTGTGCCACTGGTGAGAATTAATACGCAGGCGGCTTTGTTATAGACACTGCTCCAAAAAAACGAGGAGACTCAATGGCGTTTGTGTTGTTCAGCACCTTGCCTCATGAGTCTGACTACCTAATGGGTTTTTCCATGTTTTCTCTTTTACGATACACAAATGCGGGGTAGATTCCAGTAGACAATGCCTTCCCCAACAAAGTCCTCCCGGTAGACAATGCCTTCCTTAATCCTCGTCACAGAACCAAGTCAGACTTCTACCTACGGGGCTCTGGTGAGCAATAGAGCTGAAGTTCAATCGGCTGGCAGCTTTGTTGTAGACATAGTTTCAAAAAAACGAGGAAACTCGATGGCGTTTTATATGTTTAGCATCTTGCCTCGTCAAATTGATGTACGGATGGATAGTCGGACTACATGATGGAAGTTTCCTGATTTTCTCCCATACGATACTCAAATGCGGGGTAATTCTACGTAAAAAGTCCACCCAGAAGGCACTGCCCTCCGTCTTCAGCGACAAGAAGCAGAAATCAGACTTCTACCTACGGGTGCTCCATCACAACAGAAGCTGCGCCCGCCTACCCCCCCCCATATTTCCATGAGACCACATGGGTTCTTTTACTTGGTCTAGATGCTTCTGTCTACCAAGTGAGTTAAGAAAACAACAACAATATTATTTAAATATCGAATTATTTTTGTAGTAAAAAAAATAGTTATTCGTTAATTAGTTATTCATTTTATTTCAATTCAAATAAAAAAAAAATATTTCCCAAGCTTAAAATTGTGAATTTTTATTTTTGTAAATTCGTATATTAATTTATCTTATATTGCTGATATAAAGTAAACAGAATAACGTACCAAAAATTAAATTAAAATTAAATAATGATGTGAAAGGAACGGAAACGTGACAGTATTTTTCCTCTTAAGAGGAAACGAAAATTTTTAAAAACCACTCAAGCAATGGATTTATTTACTAATTAATCAGACTGCTTGGGATTTTCAGGAGAGAAGAATTCAAAAGTAATGCATTTTTTTTTTTTTTTTTTTTTTTCGCCTGGGCAATTTTTTTTTTTTTTTTTATCGTCAACCTACTTCTCTCTCAAATCTACTATATGTATGTTTCCTTTCGTATAATAAATTTAAAAACTTTTTAATAATCTTAAATAAATTAAATTAAAGAATTAATTTTAAATTTAAATTAATATAATTAAAATCAGTGTATTCCAATAACCTCACTTTTTTTTTTGCATTTACAGAAAACATGACCTCATTATAAATTATATTTATCTTTATCAAACATATGTTTATTTTCTCATAATTAACTGTTGTTTTTGGTGTTGTTGTCGTATCCCTCATGGAAGGTGGGAAGGGCGACTAGATTCTGTTGTGATGGAGCACCCATAGGTAGAAATCTGATTTGGCTCCGAGACGCTGAGGAAGGAAGGTAATGGCTTCCGGAAGGACTTTTAGGGGAACTATTCGACATTTGCGTATCGTATGGGAGAAAACTCTGAAAATTACCGACCCGATTCACGAGGCAAGGTGCTGAACATCACAAACGCCATCGAGGCTCTTCGTTTTTTGAAGCACTGTTTACAATAAAGCCACCAGCGGATTGAACCTCTGCCCTAATGCTCACCGGCGTGCTTTGCTGCCACTGAGCCACGAATCGGGTGTAACTAATATTTTTAATTAATTATAATATAATATGGTAATTAAATAGCTAAATGAATGCCAATAATTTTTTCTTTTGCAGAAACATCACAAAATTGGAAATTCGTTTTTAATATGAGTGCAGGTTTTGTAAAAAGATATTTGTGGAAATACCACAGATAATCATACGAAATGGTTGAAATATGGCAAAAAAAAAACAAGAAGGGGGGGGGGCAAGGGATTAATTATTAATAATCAATCTCTATGGCAAAGCCATAAAATGGCATTAGCTGAGCAAAACTTCTCATATATCTCTAAGCTAGTCCCATTCAAACAGAAAACATACAAATATCAGAAAAAAACAAGAAAAAAATGATTAAGGATCCATAGCACGCATTGGTTACAACAACGATATCATTAAGCATGAATATATATGTATGTATATGTGTTTATTTAAAGCATAAGTTTTGATGAGATCAATTCAGTGAGGTAAGAAAAGAGATAGATTTGATAAAGTACACCAAGAGTATGAACAGAAGAGATTCGGAAAAAAATTTTAATTGAGAAAAAAATCAGAAGAGATCATTAATATTAAAAAAAGGCAGGTTTATTGAAAATTTATGATAATGACAGACTAAAAATAAGTGCCTTGCAAATCGAGTTATAATGCATTATGGTTTATGGTTGAAAATACAAGTTATCTGGGAAATAACATTTTCATGTTATTTATTTCCTTTATTAATATAATTATTCAATTGAGATACTGGTTATTAGATAAAATGTGCTCTTGTATACAACAGATAAATGACAACAGGCAAGTGTTGTATAAAAACGTAATTTCTCTGTGATATTATAATAGAAATGTATAATAAGAACTATGTAAATAAATTTTCCTATACATTTTTTCTTTTTTTTATTTTACTTTCTTGCCTTTGTAAAAGTTTTGCTGTGTAAACGATTTTGTTCGACTGTTAACTAATTATTTTCCATAATCTTTAATTAATTTTCTTTCACGAGATAATAATTATATAATTAAATAATGTAATATTGTTCTAAAACATCATCTGTTGAAAGCAAACAGAATTTTATTTCAAAGTGAAAATGAGATTTTTTAAGAAAAGAAAATTGTTTGGAATTTAAAGCTTTTTATTTTTAAGATTGGTTTGTTCTTACATTAAATACTAAATTTTATGGGTAACCTATATATATCAACAGAGCCGATTATATATATATATATATAAATTAATACGTTGGTTTTGTTTGATGTTTTTGGTATATTTTTCAGTCTAGTTCTTCGAATTTGAAAGAGCAAAATCAAAAAAGATTTTTGATCTTTCAAATTTTTAGTAAAGATATTATATTATTTTTATGAAAGTTAAATTTAAGAAATTAAGTTAATCTAAATTTCTGATTAAGCTTAAAATTTATGTGAATGGGAACACCTTATTTTTTAACTTTATAAATATCTTGGTGCTTTCTGATTTTATCAGGTTATTTAATTTCATCGGTTTTCAAAATTTTATTGAAAAATGTAAGAATCCATAATTTTTGAATTTATAAAAGTGACTGATTTGAGAAAAAGATTCATCGTCAGATAAAGTATGCTGAAAATTAAATAGATATCAAATGAAAAATTTTGATTAGTTTAAATATCAAAATACGAAGGAATCTTTTCCCCCTAGTAAATTAGAATAAAAATATTTCCTAAATTGTTTTTCGGGCATTATTCAAGGTGAAAATCTTAATTCAATGGTTTAAAAATTTTAAGGAAAACAATCCTTGTTATCTAAAGTACAAACAAAGGTACGTATTTTACAAAAGTATATTTTTAAAGAGAGATATAAAAGATGCGTGGAAACCATATTTAATCAAAACATTCATTAAGAGTTAGGTACTTCTTTATTACATAATTTCTCTTTATAATTTAATTATTTATAATTTCGCTTTAGAATTTGTAAAGCAGCAATACTGAGTTTTCTCATTTTTTCCGCTTTTACTCAAATTATCAATACTACTGTGTCCAAAAAGTAAGACTCATTTTCAATTTAAAATTCCCCGGGGTTTATAGAATTTCAATTCTTTTTCTCACTTTTTGGTTGCTGGCACTGTCCTTGATATCTGTGTAAAATTCAACGTCAAAATATTCACTAGGGTTTGAGTTACGCTTGACTTTGTGAGACGCTAAAACTGATTCCGGAGATTTTTTAAATGTCTGAATTAATTGAGCAAAGAACTTGCATTCAATTTTGTTTGCGGAAACATATAGAATGTTACAGAAGGCATTCGGTGAGCATTCCTATGTCCGAAAGAAATGTTTACAAGTGGTATAAACAGTTCAAAGAAGGCAGAGAATGCGTTGAACACAAAAGAGCCCTCTGGTCGACCATCAACCTCAACCGACGAAGCTCATGCTCAAAAAATTAAAGATTTGGTGCTTACAAACCGTCGATTTACAATTATAGACCTTGCCGATGATGTTGGAATTTCAAAAGGATCGGTCAATTCCATTTCCACTCAAAAGCGTCAAATTGTTACCGAAAACACTGAATAAGCCAGCTCACACTGAATTGATTCTTCGTGACTTTTTCGCCAAAAATGAAACCCATATCGTTCCACAACCACCGTATTCCCACCGTGCTACTTCTGGCTATTCCCTAAAAAGCAAAAGACCACTCCGGGGACACCGTTTTGAGTCGATTGAAGAGATTCAACGTGAATCGCCGCGCTCTGAAGGCCATCCCTGTCGATGACTTTTTAGCATGCAATGAGGATTGGGAAAAAATATTGCATAAGTGCATTGTGTCCGGAGGATCGCTTTGAAGGCGATGAAATAAATTTGGAAGAATAATTAAAGACTTTTTGGAAAAAATAATAATTGGTCTTACTTTTGGGGCACAGTAGTATGCCGCTGAGGTTCACTGAGGGTTCGCAGTCTTCTTTTTGAACCCAGCTTTGATGAAATATTAAAGCGTTAATAACATGATTATTTACAGCATTGTGTCGCTAAATAAGTATTCACTAATTAAGTTCGAAATTTAGATTTAATAGCTATTTCAAAATCTTCGTGTATGTAAACGAAAGAAAGAAATTTGCATTTTACTTGTCCTTATAATTTGTCAAAAACAGACAATAAATATAATGCGTATATTTTCCTTGACCCTATGAAAATTTCTAAGATAAAAATGCCTTAATTTCAAAATTAAAATGCTGGATGTTATTTATATAAATCCCTACAATAAGGAGGAAAAAATTCAGAGTCTATTTTATTCTTAAAAAGACTAGACTCTAGAGCTTTGAGCATATTTCGATTATTATTTTTGCTACATAGAGAAAAAAGACCATCAATTTAATTTAATGCAAGTAAATAATAATTTTTATTCAATATTAAAAAATAAGCATTATTTCAAAAAATTTACAAATAGAAAAAACAATTTAATTAATTTTTAAAATATCTAAATAAAAGAAATTTAGAATACAATTATGCACAGTAATACGGATATGAAATATTTAATTAATTCAAAAACAAATTATAGAAGAAAATATCAAACATTTGGCTAATAAACTAGCCAAACACTTCAGTGATGTGCAACATTGAATACTGTGGAGAAAAAACGCAAATAGGAAAAAAAGAAAATATTTTAGTTTCAATTTACGTAATTATTAAATCCTTCTAAAGCATTTTTTATAGGAATTCAGTGGCATAAACATTAGCATTTCAAGGGCCAAAAATTGTTCTCAAAATAAGAAAAATTTTGCTAACTATGGTTCCTTCAGATTAAAAATTATTACTATTTTTTTTTATTAATTATTTACCATTTAATAATAAAAGATATTGAACTTGTATTTAATAGTAAGTGAAACAACATAATCTTTTAAATAACTGAATGGGAGAATTAAGAACAATACGAAATTTTAAAACCAAACATAATTTAGAACATAATACAGAAATTGAGATAGTTTCTGAGAAAATCGAATACCTGAATTTACTTTTTTCATTAAAAAATATGAGAACATTGACATATGAGCCTTTTTTTTTCTCAAGTTTAACAATCATATTTAACCAACAGAGACAGATTTCTTACATTAAACTATCAAAAATTCGAATTTTTATAATAATATTATTTAAATGCATATAAAAAAAAATTAGAATAATAAATTTAATCTATAAGTTATATGGACAAATAAAGAATTTATGGAAAGTCGAAATTAAAAAGATTCATCTTAGGAAAAGAAAATATACTTACTTTCTCTCGGAAGAGCAGATACTTGGAAAACACGTCCGATGCATTCGCCCTCGATCAGTTCTCTAAGCCAAATACTCGAAAAACGAACCAGCTAACAGAAAGAGACGGATTGGTCGAATAAGATCGATGGCGGTATTTCGAGATTCGTTCACTCGTTACCTGTTGAATCGTTCATTATCTTCAAAGATGCTGGAGATATCAGATGCTAGATATCAAAGATTCTTACCCGTTTGTTTCTAGTTCTTTTGTTGATTTACGTGTGGATTTTTTCAGACATCTTATAGAATTCTTATTTACATACATATGCTACTTATATTATACATTCTTTATTTGAACTCTTTATCATGAACTCTTTATTTATTCGAATCATTTATTATTATTTTTTTTTATAGTTCGTTTTTCACATTCAGAAAAGAACGGAAATCCTCAAATACCCAGAGAAATAAATGGCTTGAAACATAAAATTCAATGATCAACGGTGTTCAATTTGGATCAGGAAACTTTTAAAAAAATATGTCTAATGTTTTTAATCTAGGAAATTATAGCTAAAACAAAAATCCTCATAAAAGTTTCAATGTCCTCCGTAAAATATATAATTGTTTGAAGTTTCTAACATAACAAACAATAAATTTAAAATTGCACATAATTAACAAATTTTAAAATTTATTAAGTCACAAAAATTATGTCTTTTTGTAAAGCAATCTGCATTTTATGCAATTATTGTTGCTATAATGAATGTAAATTTGCTTGTCATGATTATTAAAATCTAAATAATGTAAATTACACAAATTATTAAATAATTTATAAAATGATATTTATTATGCAAGAGAGAGGATTTTAATAAACTAAATATAATTTTCAACTTTTAGATTAAATGTTTTACAAAAAATGAAATTTTTACAGGATATAATTTCTTGATCGTTTTGCTATACTAAAAATAATAATTATTTAAAAAAAATATTTTTTACTAAGTAATCTTTTAAAAATAAAATTAATAATAAAACAATGTTTTATAAATAAGTTATGAAATTTTAACATTTTCATTCCTTTATAAACATAACTTTCAATGCACTAAAATTCTAAATGCCAACTTTTTTTTTTAATTATCAAATACATATATTTATTTAAACTTTAAAATATTTATAAATTGTTGTCCATTAAGATTACAACATGATGAAAAAAGTAAACAGCAAACCTGAAATCAGCATAAAAATCAGAATATTCAAATAATTGACCATCCAGTACATGAACACATTATTAGAATGTTTCGGGTACTCAAAGAAGCAATGCAATAGAGAATGAAAAGTGGGCTTTCAAGTCTAAATTGTGCATGTTTGCTTAGAAATGCTAGTTACGCCTCATTAAAAAATATATTAAAAGCATATTAAATTTCATCACAGAAAAAAATTTGTACCACCTACATATAGTATTACGAACTCCTTATATAGTGGAATTGTAGCTTGATTCTCTTTAATTATATAGAGGTTTGTTAACAATGTGAAATGGAATAATAGAGAAAAGGAACACTTTTGAAATGGTTGCAATAGAGAATGTTTCATTTTATCGAAAAATCGTTTTATTTAAATTATCGTTTTCGCTTAAAAAGAATCGTTTTATTTAAATTATCGTTTTCGCTTAAAAAGAATCGTTTTATTTAAGTTATCGTTTTCGTTTAGGAAGGATCGTTTTTTTTTTTTTTCAAGTATCCTTTCGTACTAAATAAAAAAAAAAAGTTACATTTTAATTATAATATAGTACAAAAAATTGATATACCTATTAATCAAAAGTAAAAAAGAAATTTATCATATAATTTAATAAAGTAAAGGCTTTTATAAAATTTCGCTGATTATTGTAACTTCTAGTCAAATTGCTTTATTTAAAAATGAAATTCCTTTTGTTTGTTTTTTTTTATAAATTGAAACCGTTTTTTGATAGAAAAACGGTTTCAATTTATAAAAACAATAAAAATGAAAAAATTTTAATAGCTGTCTTCCCAATATACATTTGTTTATCGTCGCCTTCTACATATTTCAAACAACTGGCAGAATCATGAAGTTTTAGGGGAATTGATTAGTTACCCTTTTTAATTAAAATAAAAATTAAATTAATTAAACTCTATTTTCACTAAATTTTAAAAAAAACTCGTTCTTGTAGTTGTTAATTTTTAATTTAGTGAGAGCGAAATGTGAAAAGCCTATTTTATTTAATCATAGATCTAACGAAAGACATGGAAATGGTGCTATTAATATTATGTAAAAGTTGATGCGCAGCAAACTAAAAAATGAAGAGATATAGGTTTTCATTTTATAATTGAATAGAAAGAAAAGCTTTTCTCCTGGTAAAAAGGATACAAATTAAGGGCCATGGCGAACTCCTAACTCATCATTTGGGTGGGAAGAGCAATTTGAGAACAAAGCTTAAGTGATACACGACACATGCTGAGCGCTCACCAGTTGAAATATTGATTTAGTCTAATGTATCCCTAGTATCGTAATATGGTAAAAGGGGCTGATCAATTTTCAAATAGCAATATTTCATGTTAAAAGTTATGCTTATACATATATATGTTATAGTATTATCACTTTTAAAATAGCAATAAAAAATTATATGCTGCTTATATGTAAAGTATATATTACTTCTATGTCATTATATATAAATATAAAAGCACTAATTAAACGAAAGTAAATATACGATAGACAAAATTCTTGAAATAAAAAATGTTTTCCTTTTGCCAGAGGTAAATTATACAATTTTTTTTTTATTTTGTTAATCACTTACACAAAGAATAAATATTAATTCTGAATAATAATGGCTGATATTTATTTCTGATTAATATGAATAATCCTAATTTAAAATAAAATTCCATCACAATATCATTTAGTTTTTTTAATTTAAAAAGTAGCATTTCTTCTATTTATTTTTAATTAATAACTTCCATATAGAAAGATTAACAACAGAAATAACATTTGAAATCTTCAAATTTTTTTATGACAACAAAGTAAAAAAAAGGAGAATATAGATTAATAATCACCATCATCAATATATATTCTTTTCTATAAACCACTACAATCATCCATGGTACTGCCAGGACTCGAACCCAAAAACTGTGTGGCACCGGTGGCCGAGCATATATATATATATATATATATCATCATCATCAGTGGCGCAACAGCCCTATGGTGGCCTGCCTGCTGGCTGGCAGATTTCGAGATAGGAGGTGATATCTTAGGGTGGTCGATCTACTCCCAACGCTCTACAATCATATTAAACAGGAACCTATGGTTCAAAGTGGATTCGAACTACTAGAAACATCCATGGCACCACTGGGACTGGAACCCGAAAACCTGTGGCTTCAAGCGCTAGTCACTCGCCCATTAGCCCCATTGTATTTATATACATGTACATATATATATACACTCAAGAGCCATAACATTATGACCACCTACATTTTGAAATGAACTAGCCTGGATGACGTGGAAGGCACGTGATCAGGTGGAAGTGGTATTTAACTGCTGCTGGAGAGTCTGAAGAATCATTCTTTCACTTACTTCTGTGTGTGATGGGAAAGGCAGCGGGCCAACTCGTTATTGACAGGTGGTCATAATGTTTTGGCTCTGAGTGTATATATATATATATGGGTGTGTGTGTGTGTGTGTGTGTGTGTGTGTGTGTGTGTGTGTGTGTGTGTGTACAAAACATTGGAATTCGATATATCCTGAACAAAAAGTATGGGTAATAAATTTATACAAGACAAAAAAAAATCAAACCATATGACAAAGCCGTATAAATATAAATATATATTCTCAAGTGTCTTCAAGTTAGTCTCATTAAAAAAAAATTATTACAAAAAAAAATTTAGACAAATAATTCGTGATCCAAAGTGCACATTAGCTGTAACAACAAAACTGAATATCAAAGAATATATTAATAAAACAATAAGTGAAACATAGAATAATAAGATAAAAAACAAATGTACAAATATGCAAGTACATTGTGAGAAACAAGCTATTGTCCTAAAAATTGGCAAAAATCCACAAGAAGGATAAATTTTAATTAAACAAGAGGTTTCAATTTTTTTTTTATAGAATATTTATCAATATAAATATGTTCGCCTTTTTTATAAATTCATATTTCATTTAATATTTCCAAATGTTATGGAATTTCACTAATGATTTTGAAATATAGAAATCATATAATGTCAATTTGCATTTAAATTTATTCTACAAGAACTTAACAAAAAAACGTTTTTATATCAAAAAACATCGAATTAAACAAGAATGTTTTGAGGATTTTTAGTAAGAAATGGAAAAATAGAATCATAAAATCTCCTTACAATACAATAGCGCGATTTATTAATTATTTTCATTAGACAAATTAGAATCTTGATTTTTATTGTAAAAAAAAAAAAAAAAAATTTGTATTTTTACATTTTTATCCATTTTATATTTGGCTAAAGTTCTTTAGGCTCTAGATATGATTTCTTAAATTTAACCTTATCTAAAATTTTCTATTTATTATTTTATTACTTTAATTTTTTAAATTTTTATTTATTTTGAGATATGTTTTTAAAAACAATCTCCTTATTTAAATTGACATCAAAGCTAGTTTATCAATGAAACAAAATTAGTTTAACAAACAGCTGATAATTTGGAAAATAGAAAAAAATTTAAACCATCAAAATTATTTACTTTTGTAATAGTGTTTGAAAAAACTCAATAACAGAACATAGATCATAAAAAATTGCAAAAACAATATATATATATTTAAATGATGGGAATAATATGATATTTTTATGAACATTGATTTTGTATCGTATTTTTTAAAGTCTAATATTTTTATGTATATTTACTGAAATTCTAATTATGTACGTCATTTGGGTTATTATATCAAAGTTCTGGCTCTAGAATACGTAAAGCAAAAAATTAATAATATAAAAATAAACTTTAACCTGAATATTCCTAGTTTTGAACTTTGAACTTTTAAGAATAAACACTAAAAAAAAAAAAAAAAACGTTTATATCTTGAGATCTGCTGTTTTATTCAAAAATGCATTATTAATGATAAAAATTACCGAGAAATCATTAAAAATACCTCTACATTGCGCAATTCGTCTGAAATTCAAAACGGAGGAATTCTTCGAAAACACAATCTAGGAATGAAATTCTCAGTATTTATTTAGTTATTTCAAACCAATTAATAGGATTGATGTTACTAATGAACTCGAATAAAAAGAAAACAATTGTTTTTAAACCGTCTTCACTGTATTTTCATAAATTTTTTTTTTTAGTACAATTATTATTTTTTTTTTTTATTTTTTTAATTTAAAAAAAAAAAAAAAAAAAAGAGAGATTTATTAAAAACGTTAATCTTTATTATAGTTCATATTTTTATTTAGATATGTTAATATGGTATTTGGAGCCTGATGGCCGACTAGCTAGCTCTCTGGAGCTCGGTGCACACAGGTTTCGGGGTCGAGGCCCGGCTGTGCCATGGATGGTTGTAGTGATTCGGAAGCTACTTTTAAACTGGTCCCGATCTATAATATGACTGCTGGATGTAGGACTGACAACCCTATGCCATAAAAAAAGAAAAACATCTCCTGTCTCGAAATCTGCCAGTAGGCAGACGGCCTTGGCCCACCATGGGGCTATTCCGCCAATGAAGAAGAATAGTAATAGTATTTGATTGAAATACAGAAACGTTAAAAATTATAACTTGTAGATATCAATAAAATTTTCCATTGTTAAATTATTAAAGAAAATTCCACAAAAACTGAGATAAAAATCTTACGGAAAATATAACTATATAAACATTTTTTTTTTTTTTTTATCAAAATTTAAAAAAAAAAAAAAATTACACTATTTTTAACAAAAACCGCTTATTATCAAATTATACAAAATAACTCTATATTATCTTTTTTTTTTTTTTTTTTTTTTTTTTGAATGACGAAATTTTGTAATTTTATATAATACAATAAGTTTATGATGCAAAAAAAAAAATATGTTTATGATTAATTAAATACTTTGACGATTTTCCTAACTAATTACGAAAATTAAAAGTTTATATTAAAAAGCAAAATGTGCTTTTATATAAGTAATTAACATGGTATTTCCACTGGGTTTAATGAATTGTGGGCCTGATGGCCGAGTGTCTGGCGTTTAATCTTCTAGGTTTCGGGTTCAAGTCCCGGCGGTAACATGGATGTTTGTAGCTGTTCGGAATCTACTTTAAACCATAAGTGCCAACGTAAGGGCGGACAAACCTCGCCGTAAAAAAAAAAAAAAAAAAAAAATGTCTTGTTTTGGAATCTGCCAGCAGGCAAACAGCCTTGGCCAACCATGGGGTTGTTGTACCATTGATGAAGAATGATTTGTGATAAGAAGAATGATTTTAATAGAATAAGAATGAATAATGCTTAATGATTTTAATTAATTATTGATATATTGATTTGAATAGAAGATTGCTTACGGTCATAAAATTGCAGGGAGCTAAATTGCTATGAGTTTATATCTTTCAGTCCAGTAAAAAGAACATGCTTACATATGAGAAATAGTTATTTTTAATATGTGCATATGAAAAAGAAACTATAAAAATAAACAAATAACAATAAAAGTATTTTGAGCCAAAAGGAAAACTCAACACGAAAACCTACATTGGTAATAAAAAAAAAAAAAAGAGAATAGTAAAATATTCTAATTTGATGAACTTATGACAATTAAATAGGGGCCTGATGGATGAGTGACTAGAGTTGTGGAGCTCGGTGCCACTGTTTCGGGCTCGAGTCCCGGCGGCGCCATGGAGGGCTCAATATTCACCTTAAGCCGTAGGTCCGGATCTATTATAATTGTAGAGCTTTGGGTGTAGGGCAACCTTACCTGCTGACAACCCTACCCTGTAAAAAGAAAACATCTCCTGTTTCGAAATCTGCCATTAGGTAGACGGCCTAATCTAACCATGGGGCTGTTGCGCTATTGGAGAAAAAAAAAAAATGCTTTGTGGTATCATAAAATTGAAGATAACGATGTTTTTACATCTTGAAAGTCCAGTAAAAAGAACATTCTTACATGTGAGAAAATTGAAATATGTAAAATTTCAAATTGTTTTTTTAATATGTACGTAAGAAAACTATAAAAATAATAATAATAAAAGTATTTTGGACCAAAAAGGAAAACTCAGCACGGAAAACTACATGGGTAATAAAAGAAGACTATAGTAAAATATTTTCTAATTTGATGAACTTATGGTAATTGTATAACATATCTACTAATATTCATGTAAGTAAAAACGAAACTTAACAAAAAAAAATCAATATCGAAATTTGTATTGGTTCTTTATTGCCTCTCAACCCAGTGACGGTTTAGGCTTAGGCCCCGACAAATTTTTAGGGGCGCCAAAATTTTCAAGGCGGCAAAAATTTGAAATTGATTTTGTTTTTTATCAACTGTAAGACCGAATTTTAATTTGCTTCTTTTCTTGCTTTGACAACCACAAGATATCAATATTTAAAGGGTAGAATTATTTTTAAAAATAATAAATCGTGTAAGTAGTAAAATTTAAAATATCTAACAAATAGGTACTAAAAATATTTTCGTTAAGTATAGCATTTATCTATTAACGTTAGATTTTTCATAAATGTTTCTTAAAAAATCTAAATGTAGCGTTTGTTTGCTCATCATTATAACACAAAATATGTATGTTTAGTTGTTATACCAAAAAACTATGTATATGCACTCAAGAGCCAAAACATTATGACCACCTGTCAATAACGAGTTGGCCCACCTTTGGCGCGCAACACAGTTTCAACCCGCCTTGGCATGGATTAATACCACCACTTAATACCAGTTAAATACCACTTCCACCTGATCACGTGCCTTCCACGTCATCCAGGCGAATTCATTGCAAAATGTAGGGGTGGTCATAATGTTTTGGCTCTTGAGTGTATATATATATTTAATTCATGCCTAAATTCAATACCTAAATTTAATTCGAATCCAGTATTACTATTAGTATTATATATAAGAGCGTCAAATTAACTTGGGCCTACGGACAAATCGAACTTAAATCTGTCATTGTCTCAACCTATAAGTCCCTCGACACTGAATGTTACATTCTGCGTTACATTACATGCACCACGAGGGAACTATTCTTTAAGAGAAAAAGGTAAACATATGAAAAAGAAATTCACCACGAGATTGCTTTATAGAGAAGAGACAAAAACGACTGAATTCAAGCAGAGAATTACAGATTTCATGAAACGACCTTCAGAAAGAGGAGTTTGTAATTAAATACGCATTAGATCTAAAATAAAATAAAAGTATTCAATCAAACACAAGCTGGAAGTTTTGCTGTTTCTGAAAAGCAAGTTTGAAAATTCAATTCAACATTAACAATCGCAGAATTTGAAGTAAGAATTGTTAAAAATTAAATAGTTGATAATTAAAATTATTTGCATTTAACAAAACTACTTGAAATATTCTTGAAAAACTGAATTGATTTTTTTTTTTTTTTTTTTTAGTTATTTCTTAGTTCAAGAAAAAATTTAAAATTTAAAATGCAATTGTTTCAAAATTGCATATTTAGAAAAATGTATTTTAAAACTAGTTTAATTTATTTTCTAGAGTTCTAAAACATTAGATAGTAGTATAACAAATAAATAATGGCGGAGTTATTACACAACACAGTTTCGTTGAAGAATAATTAAAATGTCCGACTCGTGGCAAACGTGCGCCGCTGGTGAGCATTAGGGCTGGGGTTCAATTCGACGGCGGCATTGTTGAAAACATTTTAAAAAACGAGAAGACTTGATGGCTTTTGTGATGTTCAGCATCTTCCCTCGCAATTCGGACTACCTGGTGGGAGTTTTCAGGGTTTTCGCCCATACGATACGCACATGCGGATAGTTCCCTCTAAAAGTCCTCTCGCAAAGCATTTCTCTCCTTCTTCAGTGACATGAAGCCAAGCCAGACTTCTACCTACGGCTGCTCCATCATAACTGAGGTTGCCCTTCCCTTTTCCCTCCTTCAACGAAAACAAATGGGTTCCTGGACTGGGTCTAGATGTGACTGATGAAAGTGGTGATAAAAAATAACTTAACAAAAATTAAAAAAAAAAAAAAAAAGAAGAAATTTATGAACTTCTGTCACTAGAACTTATAAGCTATAATCAAGTTTAGATAGGGGTGCGCAGAAGATCTACCACCCCGTGGTGCACCTGGTAACACTATTTAGTGGCTAAAAGATCTGCAACTTGGCATTATTGTTAGATTAATGAACTCTGTTTCAGCATGTTTTGTTGTATTATTTTGTTGTTGTATGTTTGTTTGTTTTTTTTTTCTTTTTCTGTAACTGTTCATAATCTGCCATTGGATGAAAAAAAAAAAAATTAGCTAGTAAAACCATACACTAGTTGTTCAACATTTCCCTTCTGATGGAATAATAATTTATAATTTTAGTGTTGGGTTTCATCAATTAACAAAGAAATTATGTTTTGTGTTTACAAAACGGGATGTTTGATATCGAAAAGTATTGACATGTTCCTCAAGACATTGATTGACACGCGCTTCGAATTATTTAGTCGAATTATTACTAGTCAATATACTAATTGCATGCATCTGCGGGGGTGATAAGTTTGCAAAATAAGATACAAAGGTAAAAAGTTTCAGTATCACTGTATTACCTAACAAAGTGGCTTAAAAAAAAATGCGACGTGAAAATTAATCCATTAGTATTATTAACTGCTATGTTCAATTTGTCTCCTTTTGGATAAACATTAATATTTTCCATAAACAATTCTTTACTGGCGTATTCTTTTATCACGAAAAATATTGTTCGCATCTGCATCTAATCTTTTTCCTCTATTAAAACCAAATATCATCGGAGTTCTAACAATTTTTAAAATCAAATATCATAGGAGTTCTAACAATTTTTAAAAACAAATATCATAGGAGTTCTAACAATTTTTAAAATCAAATATCATAGGAGATCTAACAATTTTTAAAATCAAATATCATAGGAGTTCTAACAATTTTTAAAACCAAATATCATCGGAGTTCTAACAATTTTTCTAACAATTTTTTTAAACCAAAATCAAATATCAAAGGAGTTCTAACAATTTTTAAAACCAAATATCATAGGAGTTCTAACAATTTATTCAATTTATTAACAAATTTTTTTTTCTATTGTTTCTTTTTATCCCTTATTGTTTCTTATGCGTGGTAGACAGCAACATCAAGACCAGGGATGGGTAAACTTTTCAGTCGCGGACCAAAAATCGAAGGAAAAAAGTTTGACGGGCCAAGATAATTTTCTAAAATTTTAAAAACAATATGCAAGTATTATAATTTAATTATGTTAATGAGATGAATGAAATTGCGATTTCATTTTTAAAAGTTCCTTATATGTAGTATTGAGGTTCGAAGTGAGATGTACTGATTATAAGGAACGAGGCTAAATGCTCATCTGTCAGTCTACTTCTGAAATAATTATTAAATTTGTGAAACTTACTTTCAATAATAATTTGTAAAACTCTAACTTTGGCATATTTAGAAACAACTGCTTGAGATGATTGTTAGATTGCAACTCAATTAATTCAACCTGCAAATCTGACCTCACTGCTTCACAATTTACGTTAAAAGGCATGGTAAAAATATCAATTCTGTTTCAATGGCACTGAAATTGTGAAATCTGCGTTCGAACTCAAAATTCAGTTTTTTTTTTTTTCAAGCCATCTTCATAATTCTTAAGCTTCTCCTCATTTACAGAGGGTATTGAATTTAACGTCGGGAAAGGACACTAGTCGTCTCTTAGCCCAGCAAACAGATTAAGTTTTAATTTAAAAGTCGATTTATTTTTGTAGAACAAAAATAGAGAAAGTAAAAAAGATCATCAGTCCTTTGAAAAAAGGAAGAAAAAAAAAAAATATTTAATCAAAGCAGAAAAGGAGATGGATATATAATATATATATTTCTTTTAATTTGCCTCGGACCGGCAAATTAAAAGTTCTATCCGCGGGCCGGATAGAATCTTCCGGCTGGCCGGAGTTGGCCAGCGGGCAGTAGTTTGCCCATCCTTGATCTAGACCAGGGGTCTCCAAACTTTCCAGGCTTAGGGCCATACTGTTTACTCCAGTAGCCTTAGTGCCAAGGGCCAAAGCCGTTTTAATTTTTCTGCCATTATCTATAATTTCCAGAATTATGCATTACCAACACCAAGTTATTATCATAGTTGTTTTGCTTAAGTTAAGTTTTCTGCGTATTATGCTTGTCATTAAGCTTTACCTAGCAAGTAAATAAAACCGAGTTATTATCATTCTGTGTTTTTTTTATCCAACTTATTACAGCAACAATAAGCTATTCGCTGTCGCGGGCCGGATTGATGACACTGGCGGGCCGGATTTGGCCCCGCGGGCCGTAGTTTGGAGACCCCTGATCTAGACCAAGTCCAAGAACCCGTGTCGTCTCATGGTTGAAAGGTAAGAAGGTGCAGCTTCTGTTGCGATAGAGCACCCGTAGGTAGAAGTCTGGCTTGGCTCCATGACGCTGATTTTTTACAGGGTAGAGTTGACAGCCCTACGCCGAAGAGTTATATTAGACCGGGATCTATGACTTAAAATGGATTTCGAACCCCTACACGCATCCATGACACCAACGGAATTCGAACCCGAAACCTGTGGCACCAAGCACCAGAGTGCTGGTCACTCGACCATCAGGTCCTGACAATCTTTTTTTTCAATACTGCATAATATATAAATATTAATTTTAAAAAATTAAATAAAAATATTACGCTCCACAAACAACTTTTTAATTGCAATAAACAAAAGAAATTAAATAAATATATCAGACTGAAAAATTGTGAAATTCAGCCTGCTGGGCTTCTGAAACAAGGAATTTCAGGTCAGGTGAGGGAGCCCAAGCCAAAACCTATTGTGTTAAGGTAGGGGATAAATCAATAAACCAGAAAGTGCCTTTTTAAGAAGGAATGTGTGCACCTTCTACATATCGCCCTAGAAGATCTAATTGTGGTTCTTTGGCCAACTAACCTCACGAGCTAACGAATATATAAAGGAATAGACCAATGTATAAAAACAAAATGTCATTTGCACGAGAGAAAAATTATAAGTGTTTAATTTTTCCTTTAAAATTATAATTTAAAGAGCCATTAAAATTGAATGCAATGGTTGGCTCTATTACTAGGCACAAATATTTTCAAAATATAATTCGTAATATTAAAAACGCTAAATTCTTTATTAATAATTGGTCTTGAACTTAGGCTTCATATTTAAGAAAAAATCCATTTTGACATTGTTTTACAAAGAATCAGAATCGTTAATGCCTTTTGACTTAAAATAATTATCAACGTTTAACCAAATTTTAACAAAATTTATTTTTAAAGAATAATTGAAAGTAAAACTAATGAATTACACTTATTAGTCAATAAGTCTTTTGAACTGCAAATTATATAACTCAGGGGTCGGCAACCTGCGGCTCGCAAGCCACATGCGGCTCTTTGGATATGAAGCTGCGGCTCTTTAGAAAAAAAAAATATATCAAAAAAATATTATTATCAAAAATAAAATATCAAAAATATTTATCTTTTATCAAAAAAAAAAAAAAAAAAAAAAAATTTAAAAATCGTTCTGAATCGATTAACGAGGATTAGCACCAATTCTATCTCTCAGCCACTTGCACTCGCTTATAACCGCCCCCGTGACGCGCGTCATCACTTAGTCGTCAGTCCATCGGAAGTTCTCGAATGACGTCATCGTCGGATGTTTCTACGTAGGTTTTTAATTCGAATTTGGCTTCTTTGCGGGCCACTAGAAATTGCAAAAAAAAAAAAAAAAAAAGGCAAACCATTCACAGATGGGGAGTAGGGATTGCAACATCGGACCAAAAGTTCAATACTGGTATTCGGTATTTTAGATATTAATACCGGGATACCGGTTTTAATACAGCTGGTAAAAATTTTAGAAAATGACCAGTTTTATTAGAGAATGTAAATATCACAAAAAAAATGTGTAACTTATAAACTATGACAGTATACAAAGAATCGCAAAAAAGTAAAGGAACATCTTATTTAAATCAAAAAGAATGTAAATATCACTATTCAGTCTGTGGTACTATTACAAATTTTTGAAATGTGATCTTAAAAACATAATGCATCAATTGTACTATCATTAAACCTGGAATGTAATTTTGTGCAAAAATTACCAGCTGTCGAAAACGCTCTTTCAGCATCTACGCTAGTTGGTGGAACTGTTAGCAATGCGCGATAAACTTTTTCCAAGTATTTACCTCTAAATCCTTCATCTTCAAATAAATCTATTTCTCGTCGGATTGTTTTGGATATAGTTGATTTCTGTATTGTATTTTGTTTTGTTTTTTTGAAAATTTTTTAGTTACCGCCAATTCTAATTTATTTATATATATAATAAATCCGAAAAAATATTTTGAACTCTAAAGTATGATATGCAAATACAATGTGAATAACAAACTTACCAATTTAAAAACTATCAAAATATTACACACTTTCTTCACAACTACAACCTTGTTTTCACAGATAAGAATTCTAGTTTTCAGATAAGAATTCTGAATAAGAATTCATAGATAAGAATTCTTTCACAGTTAAGAATTTAAATTTCTAATAAATACCGAAAACGGTATTTAAACTTGTGAATACCGGTATTACAAAATTGTACAAATGGCTCAAAATATCGGTATTCTGTATCCCGGTATTGCAATCCCTAATAGTGAGTATGTCAAAGATTGCTTCATACGTGCATCTGAAAACTGTTTCGTGATTTCAAAAACAAACCAGAAATCTTGAAAAATCAAAGATTTTCCACTATTTGCTAAAACAGTACAAGATAGAATAGCTAAAATGTCTTCAAATGTAACATATTTGTAGGTGGAAGATATTCAACTTTCTTCTGCCTTATCACTTGCTATAGATGAGTCTTGCGACATAAAAGACACGGCACAAGTTGCCCTTTTGTCAGGTATGCTATGTCTTCCTAAAGTCCAAAAGAAGAACTAGGATTGCTACCGC
Organism: Caerostris extrusa; assembly: GCA_021605095.1. Taxonomy (NCBI): domain Eukaryota; kingdom Metazoa; phylum Arthropoda; class Arachnida; order Araneae; family Araneidae; genus Caerostris; species Caerostris extrusa. The sequence continues at coordinate 45,192 of BPLR01011647.1, read as the reverse complement.
TATTGGGACAAACTAGAGGGAAGATATAGCGAATGCCGTGCAAAAATGCTTTGAAGACAATAAGATCGATTTAAGTAAAATCGTTTCAATAGCAAGAAGTATGCCAGGAAAAAATAAAGGGGCAACAACGATTTTTCAGAGCAAAATAAACCACAAAATTCTTACGTTTCACTGCATAATACATCAAGAAGCGCTTTGTGCCAAACATTTCCGACCGAAATAGTTGAAGTCATGAATCTGGTAATCAAGATTGTTAACAGCATCTTGTCAAAAGCACTCTACCATCGTCAGTTTAAAGAATTCTTAAACGAAATGGAGACTCAGTATTCCGACCTCCTTCTTCACAATAAAGTGCGATGGCTTTCCACAGTTAAGGTGTTGAAAAGTTTTGCTTTGTGCTTGAATGAAATAAATACATTCCTAAATGAAAAGGCATCTGTCACCCTGAATTAGAGAACGACAAATGGTTGCAAAATGTTACTTTATGGTGGATATCACAGCGAAATTAAATGAGCAGAATCTAAAACTGCAAGGAAAGGGAAACCCAGCCTACGTTTTGGTACAAGAATTGGTTTGTTTTGAAGAAAATTAATTCTTTTTGCAGAAGATATTCAGAGCGGTAAATTACTTCATTTTGAATTTCTAAAGCAATATCGCGATAAAAACCAGTGCAACTGTTGACACGAGGTACTTCCAGCACAGTTATAAAAAAAAACCTTAAAGATGAACTTGCTGACAGATTTGAGCAATTCAAAACCAACAAAACCACTCTAGCATTCATAGCAAATCCTCTCTACACAAATAGTAACGAAATCCACATTGAGCCATTTGGAATTGATATTGGATCTCTAGAAATGCAATTGATCGATTTAAAAGTAAAGCTTTGTGGAGTGGAAAATTTACAGAGTTGAAAAGCAAGTTGGAAGAGTTGAGGTCCAGAAATGTATGTACGTAACGTAACAAAAGTGGACAGCTTTAAAAAAATGCCGCGAGTTGAGGCACTTATATTCGACGCATGGAATAGTCTTCCAGATTGCTACAGTGAGGTGAAGAAGTTGGCATTTGGAGTGCTGACTATCTTCGGATCGAAATATTCTTGCAAGCAAGCGTTCTCTTGCATGAATATAATTAAAAGTAAAGTAAGAAGCCAACTAACAAAATGAAAATTTAGAGTCGTGTTTGAAACTTAAATAAATAACAAGTTATGAGCCAAATTTATCCAAATTTTCTAAAACCATGCATAGCCAACGCTCCCATTGAATTTGTTTGCTCAAATGTATGTTATTGTTTTTTTTTTATTTTAAGTACAAGTTACATTGTTTAGTAAAGTTTAAATTTTCTACTTGAATAACCATGCAAAGCCATCGCTCCCATTGAATTTGTTTGCTCAATTGTTTGTTATTGAAGTACAAGTTGTTTAGTCAAGAAAAAATTTTGAATTTGTTTGCTCAATTTTTGTTAAAAACTTTTGAGATTTGTGGCTCTTTAAAAACTTGTAATTTTTGACTCTTCCGACTCAAAAGATTGCCGACCCCTGGTATAACTACTTGAAGAGAAATAAGGTTGCTACTGAACATATTTATCTTTCTGTTTGTTTATAGTAATTTACAAAAAGTTAAAATAATTTTCAAAATATAACTGGTCGAAAAGTTCAATAAATAAAAGAAATCTACAATTAAATACAATTTGTCGACACTATATATATTCTATAGCTGAGAAAATAGCAAAACTGATCATTTTGTAGTTCCTATTAATTAAGAGCTATATTTATCAAAAGATTTTTTTCATAATTTTGATTTTTCTTCAGTTCCTAATGGATTTATAATAGTTTAATTTTTATATATCTTAAGAAATAAAAAATAATCTTATCTAACAACTTAATTAACAATAGAAAATAAATGAGAAATTAATATTCTCTACATCGATATAAGTAAATACAAGCAAAACAGTCGTTATTTATACAAGGATTCTTTTAAAAAATTTCATATTTCAGTTTAATGCAAAAATACTCCTAAAACAAAACACGCTTCAGAGGTAGCTACATTTTAACTGCATATTTTTGCATTAACTCATACATTATAGCATAACTCGATGTATGAGTATTATGTTAATGCAAAAGCAGAACAATGTTGATGAAGTTTTCTCGAAAAACTTGTCCTTAAAAACCACAGCAGCAGCTCCTACATATGCCCTACACTTTGAGCCATCCATGCTGCAAAAAAATTTGGAAATTATCTATGTGCAGAGTTCTATATACTGTAGGCGGTAATTAATTTATAATGTCGTTAATTTTTATCATGAAGAGTGTCATGCTCAAAATACTGACCAGTGGTACCCCTTTTCAAGTAAAAGCTGTCAGAAAAGATATTATTGATGCAAACTTTAAATGTTCTTTAAGAAGTTTGTGATAAAGAGAGATAAATTTTCTCTTAAACCTTTAGAATAAAGGTCTAATAAAATTCCATGACATCAGGAATGTCTCAATGTCGAAAAAGATGACTGTTACATGCCTATTTTGAACAAATGCCTCTAAGTTGAAGCATTAATGCATTTTCTGTGGTGTAGTGTCCAAACCGAATCTACGATAAGTATTTTTCATTTTCAAGAACATATATTAATCTGGTATTTATTATCCATTGCATAGACAACTATTCAGAGCAATTGGTCTATATTGCGGCAATGTGCGGTTGTCCCAGTTTTGAAATAGCTATTAAAATAACCTTCCTCCATGAGAGATGGGAAAGGCATATTCCATTCAGATAAAATATTGTAATAGGGACTTATAACAAAGATTGTAACATGTATTCAAATATATAAATGTGATAAGCCAAATCAGTGATTTCTTATTCACATTGCGATATAATGGATCATAAATGTTGTTATTTGATTAAATCAAGTGATTTTATTATATGAGTTAATAAATAAACTAATTTAATAATTTCTTAATCTGAGAAAATCATTCTAAGAAAACCTGTTATACTGTAGAATACTAATAGGAAAAAAAAAGTCATTAAAGAATTACCATTATAATATACATTAATTTCTATGTGCTGTTTTGTGATTTCTTTCACTAACCAATCAGCTCATTCATTGTTGAAAATTCTTGTATGACCATAATTACAGACTAAGATAGTTATATTTTGTTCAGAAAAGTTATTAAAAATGTATGAATGTTAGCAATATCATTGTACAATGCAATATTTTTCTGAAGACAGCAAATCAAAGAAAATTACACACTTTGGAAAAAAATATTTTACTCTTCTGTCAAATCTAATGCATAACACATTTGTTAAGAATTCTGTATTGATGGTATTTTAATTCATAACTATTGTTATAATTAATATAGGCAACTCAGCTTTGCTATTCATCATGGACAAAGCTAATAAATTCCACAGAATCATTTAATGCATGTATTACAAAGAAGTACTTTCCCTCTTTTCTCTATCATCTATGTTATCAAATTCAGAATTGCTTCATTTATGACTGAACAAGGAACAGATTTAATCTAACTTATTTAGACAGATTTAATCTATGGTTAGCCTATTTTTGCAATTGAAATGTAAATGGAATGCAGAATTCCTTGAAGGAATCATTTTTTTTTAGGGAAGGAATCAGCAGCATTCTTTTTACTAATGTTCAGGAAGAACTGGCACTTATAAAAAGTCAACAAGTTGACAGAAATTTGGTGGCCCTTTAATAAGAATTCGCCTTTTGAAGTCTTTTGTAAATTTGCCAATTGCTATATTAATATTTCTTGAATCCTTTTTATTCCTCTTTGTGTTGTTATATATCTTTAAAATTTATTACTTATTGGATGTTTTAAAAATTTTGTTGTTGATTTGCTTGTTACTTGAAAGCCTCATATCATACGTTACAGTACACACTGGTTAATTACCGTTAGATTTCAATCATGCAATTAAAATATTTAAATGAAAGAATTGAACTTTGGAAATCAATAATAAAATTAATTTTTTTTAAAAATAATAAATATATAAGCAATTTTTAAAAATATTAAATGAGACAGGAAACCTAAATATGAATTTTATTGTTTTATTTCAATTGCTTTTCATGAACAAAATATATTTCCATATTATTAAATGCAGTAATATTAGTAACATAAATATTAAAAATATTTCTATACATATTTTACAGAATATATGAATAATTCAGAATATAGCTCTTGAAGATGATTTTACATCTTAGCAAAAAGAATGAAACAAGTACATAACCTAGAAAGAACAAAAGTAAATTTTAGCATTTTATACATGGATTCAAAATGAAAATCTTATTTTAAATTACTTTACAGCCACACATTAATCAAGATTCATTTTAGCAGTATAATAATTCACAAAATAAATCTGTTATCTACAAAAACCTTTAGCCACATTTTCCATACATAAAATAAAAATCCCAAAAACTTCAAGGACTTGATTTAGCCATTTTGTTTCTAAATCATTTAATGGTTATAAATTAATTGAATCGTCATGTGGTTATTTATCCATCCTTGATTACTCATGTTTAAATTGGTTGAGCATACCAAAACTGCCATTTATGTTAAATTCAGATTTGATTATAACATTCAATAAAATTGTGCAAGGTTCATTCAAAATACATAATCCTGAAATCTAGTCTTCTTGATAATGATATTAGTGTACCAAACAATATGCCTAAGTATGCTTCCCCATGTTAATGAAACCTATTTCTTCAACAAAAATGACATGTTACTCTGCGAAAAAAGAACATAATATGCATGAGTAAATTTAAGCAATTTTAAAAGCTGAAGCTGTCTTTTACACTTTAACTTATTATAAAATAATTGTAGATTGAGTATTAAAAAAGCAAGAATAAGCATTATTCAGTTTGCATGCTTCCATATGGGAACTTTACAGAGAAATAAATTGACAGAAAGATAAACTTCTAATCCTTAATTTAAAGAAATAAAATTAAGGATTATGTTTAGTTTGTAGTATATTATGTAGTGTATATTATGCAGTTTATATTATGTAGTTTTTGTCTATCTTAATTTAATGAGACATAATGATTTATTTTCTTATAACTTTTAAAAATAATTACAACAGTGAATAAGTCATTACTTATTCAATCTTAAAACAGTTTAATCCATTTTTCATTATAATTAAAATAATGGAAATCTAGTATATCAAAATGATTTATATATCATATCTTCTCTAACAAAAATAATTATGAAATTATTATTTTCAAAATTTAAAATAGAACGTTGTAATATTTTAATGTGAATATTACATATTTTCCCCTTAACTATTTTTGATATTTAATATTATTCATAATTTATAATTGTACTGGCATTATATTATTTAGCATTATATTAATTGCCAATAGCATGTGTGATCACTTTTGTAGCAGAGAATTATTTTATGGAATAAAATGTTCACTTTTTTTCTCTTATCCAACCTAACATTATTCACATAGAAAATGATTTTTTAATTTGAGCAATAACTTTTTTACTTCTTCACTGAAAGCAATTATTCAAAAGTATGCTATATGCCCCTACATGCATTATCATATTATATTTTTTTTATAATTTGCTCTGTATTTTCAACATATGCATTTTTTTTTTTTTTTTTCAAATATTCTAAAAAAAAAAAAAAAGTTACAAAACAGATTTTGAAATAAATGAAATGTGAAAAAATAAAAAGACAACTAGTTTATGTACATATACAGGCCTAAACAGAAAGAAAATTAGATTAGACAAAAGAAATATTTTAGAATTTATTAATGAAAGCATTTTGCATCACAAAAGCATTATGCATGATTCATATTTAAACAAATTCATGCTTCAAAATTAGGATTGATGTTTTCTTTCACAAGTATTTCATATACTCAAATAAAAATTTTATTTTGACTAAACCAATTTATTTTTCATTGATTTAAATAATGAAAAATGAAATGGAAAATGCATAGAGATGAATAAACCAAAAAAAAAAAAATCATTTGAATAAACAATAATGAAATATAACAAACATATTTTAATAAAGAAATTTATACTTTACCTTCAAGTTGAAACTTTTAAGTTAATTAAGGAGTACCACTGTTAATGCTACTAGGCTTTGAAGCATTAGGACTTGAAGTTACCACAGATGATGGAGTTGGGCTTGTTTTGATCAAATTGGTAATTATTCCAGAACCTTTATTAACTAAAAAAAATGTATAATAATAAATGAATGGTATATTCCAACCAATTTATTACACCATTTGTTTGTTTATAAATATGTACTTTTTGAAATGCACAACATTTCTTTTAAGAAACAATTATTTTCTAATTTTAATCACTAATAATGTTTCACTTACAAATTAATTACATAAGTAAATGTAGTTTATTTATAAATGAAACATTATTAGTGCTTAACAAGAAAAGATTGTAACAATATTTTTGTATCAAGATATGATATTTAATAATAAGTATTTTTAAATTTCTAATTATTATTTTTTAAAAAAAAGCAAGAAATAAATTTTGCAAAAGCTACATATAAATTTTTTATTCACTTATTCTAGTATTTCATATGGTTAAGAATTTAGAATTAATATTCAAAAGGTTTCAAATAATGTGCTTGTGCTACACAATCTCTAAATTATTTAAATAAACTCAGCATAAATTAATTTAAAATATTTATACAGACAATTTTAAATTTATTAATAAATAATTTGTTTCCATAATTTAATTACATGAATTATTATAAAATTCCCACAGATTCATTCATTATTAGTTTTCAATTATAAAACAAGTTACAAAGCATGCAATTAGTAATTATTTTAGAAATAACAGAACAAGTTTTATTGAAAAGATCATTAAAAACTTATAGAATTCCATTTTTTTTTATAATGCCAATATTAAATTTTGATAATTATGTACATTTAATACAATTTGAGCTATTTTTGTTATATCTAAAAATACTATACTTTGGGATAACCCAAGTTGATTGAGTTATTTATAATACAAGAATGATTCTTTAACAGAAAATATAGTTCAGACAAAAACATGTTGAATAATAAACCCAATAATGACAATTGTTCACCCATTTATTAAAAATTAATTTTTAGTCCTTTGTCACACTATTTAATTTTGATAAAAAATGAAAAATATTAAATGAAAATATTTTTTTTTTATGCTTTCTATAATGGTACTAACATGTGAATTGTCACATGTTTCTATAGATGAAGTGAGATACTACCAGCTACTGGAATAAAAGGAAAGTTTTAAATGAGAATAAAGAACTGTCCAATCAACATAAAAACATGAAGAAAAAAAAAAATCAATGATTGACTCAGGATCTCCCCCAAATAAAAAGAAATAGATCATTAGAGAATAACATTTAAGAATTAAATTAAATGATAGACAAAACAATTCGAAGTTCACCATTGATTCAGAATCAAGAGAAACTGAAAAACTTAGGAAGTGATTTAGATGAAATAAAAATTTAGTAACCAATATAAAACATATACATAATTAAAAAATCCAAATACATATACCCAATTAAAAAAATTCAAAACAAAATGAAGAAAATTTAAAATAAAATAAAAATAAGTTAAATTAAAATTAAACTTTTACTAACCATATTCTTTTAATTTTTAAATAAATATGAACATAACATAAAAGATTATGCTAAAACATTCACTGTAGAAAATATAATGATATAAGTTTTTTTTTTTTAATTGTTTGTTTTTTTGAATATAAGTTTTTTTATTTTTAATTTGATGTATATATTTTTACAAAAACATTAATAAAATTAACTTTTTGTTGTGAAATAAAAAAATTAAGCCTCTTGCATTAACAGTCAGACTGCCTGATAAGTTTTCTCCCATATGATATGCAAATGTTCAGCCATTACCCCCTAAAAATTCTCAAAGGAAGGCAATGCTTTCTCTTCATTGCCCACTGTAATCTGTTTGTGATAAATGCAAATGGAACCTGAAATCCATCCATGCACTACAAAAAAAGTTAATTTCTTTAAAAAATTTTTTTTTTTTTTTTAAATTTCTGTTTTCTTCTTAGAATCTAAAACAATTTTTTAAACTTGTCTTAGAAATATAATAAAAGCATCACAGGCTATTCGTATCTATATATATGTGTGGCTTTAAAAGCAAAATATAGCTACTAATATTTCTCGTAGTTCAATGAAATATTTATATACTTTTCTTTTATTAGAAACATTTATATCTGCCATTTAAAAACATGGGAAGAATAATACATGAGGAAAAAAGTATATTTTTCTTTTAAATATTATATGTAATTTTTTCCTGTACATGCATTTCTCAAGAATTTAATTGTAGCAGTCAGAAAATAATAGTTTATCATAAGAAAAACTTTATTTTGAAAGAAAAAACTTTCCACCAGCATTCAAAATGGATTGTTTTAACTTGACAGAAATAGTGCAATATATAATTTAAAAAAATCTAAACTTTTACCTGAGTAGTTGGTATACTAGGAGTACGACTAATAGTTCTAATCTGAAATATAAAATCACATTAATACCAATTTAAATAATATTTAATAATAAATTAAAGGGTCTTTTAATATTTAAAAATAATTTTTAAAAATGAAAAATCTACAGTATATAATTAATTATGCACCATTTTGCTATAAAAGCATTTAAATATTTAAATCGAAATGAGAATAAAAACTTTGACTAATCAGTTTAGGGACAAAATTTGGCAACTTTCTGCTTCCTGAAGTAAAAAAAAAATCACCAAATGTGATAACCCGGATTTCTCTCTGCTTAATATTTGCTCCTCAAAACAGGCTTTGAATTACCAACTTGAGATGCTGGTGTGAAAAAGGGGTTCTGTATCTACAGGGTTTCCATTTTCAAGGGCGTAATTTGATATCAGATTTTTCCTCCTTTATTGACTTTCTTTTCTGACATTAAATTCTGGGCATTGTATAAAGCAGTTTGGGATAGAATGAGCTGCTTTTTGCAATGTGTTTAACTGAGCTCACTACCATTTTATCCTTTTTATGCTTACCTATAGCTTTCTCACGAAATATCCGAAAATGAATGATTTTTATTTTGAGGAAGGAATACAGATGTTACTTCAGATTTTGGTCCAGGCATTATAAAATGGATTTATTTAAGGAACAATTTTTTTTGCTTATGGGCAAGTTCATTATATTTCTTATTGTCCATTCCTGCCTTTTTTTTTCTTTTTTTGTTAAATAACATTACTTTTTCAATTTTCTTTAAATTCTGTAGTAAGGAAATCAGCAAAAATGTTGTTGTAGAGTTGCATTTCAATCAGAGACGAGAGTCCTAATTTAGAGCCAACTTGACAAACAAATAAAAGTTGCCAAAATTTTGTTGCATATTTTCCCCCCCCAATTTTGTGGCAAATTTAAGTAGAAATATTAAACTATCAAGATTATATTCTGTTTAATGATTTCAGCTCATTTACAGTTTGAATAAAAGAACTACTTAAGAAAACATTTGATTACATACCTTTCTTGGAGGTGATTTTACACGATAATTACAAGCTGTTAAAGTATAACGATCTGGAGGTAAACGTAAACCTGCATTGGATTTAATTTGAGGAAGAGGTATACTATTTTTAAGTTTTGCCATAGCAGTTGTGACCTAAAATACATAAAAAAAAAAATAATAAAATCCCTACAAAGCAAAAATTTCAAACATTCAAACCATTTAAACCTTTGAAATTTTCAAATATTTTTTTCTAATTTAGATTACTTTCTTTTACTATATATATTAAATTCATTTTTTTTTCTTTCCCTAGAAAGTGGATATTTCTATAATGAATATACAGGAAGCTCACTGAAGATAAAATTTTACATATTTTTTTAATGCCATCAAAACAAACCTTTAAGAAATGGAATATATTATATTAAATAATTAAATGAGATAGTATGCAATATAAATTAAAAAGCAAGCTGAAGAAAAAAATGTGCATTGCTCCTTGTGGATTATTTCTTGCATTCTTTATTTCTAATGTTTTCCCTTTTATTTTACAAATTCTAATTAGTTTCACAAATTATTATGATTTTTCATACCCCAATAAATGTAATTTTTAATCTTAGAATATCTAAACATCACATATACACACATAAGGTTATTTTAATCTTTCATGAAAAATAAATCTAAATCTTCAATTAAACTTTTTTTACAATTTAATTATTTTAATTGCCCTACTTCAAATAAGTAAAACACAACATATATTTTTTGTATTTCTTAGCTCAGTCAAAAGACTTTTTGCACAGTTTGTAATTATTTTATTAAGTTTGTTACAACTTTTATTGTATATTTTTTAAAAATTAATTAATAATTTCAATATTTTTTAATTAAAAGATTTTACACATTAATTTTAAATTAATATCAAAACTATACAGTTAAATGTGAGGTTCAACAGAATAAAAAAAATCACCTTTGATCAAATTTTAAAAATTATATGGGCTTTATACATCAACATCATTCAGTGGTCAAAGTTTAACAAAACACGATTGTAAGTTAGCAGATTTAAGAAAAGTTGGCAATATTTATGAAACAAGTAAAAGTTTTTTCTATGTTACATAAGTACTTCTAACTGTAATGACTAAACTATAAGTAACAAGAATATTTAATAAGGATGAAATTATTTATTTTTGGTTTACTCTCAATAAGACAGTATCAAATTCATATGCCAATACCAATTACTTACTAATCTAGTTTTCTTTCATGCGAATACATTAATTAAACTTAAAATTTCATTTTAATTTAAAAGTTTCATCAATTTAATTTTAAAATTGCACTCTCTTAATTTAAGTTTCACAAATTAAAATTTCATTTCAATACATTAATTTAAGTTACTTAAATTTCTGCTTACCTCTCTATCAGGAGGTGTAATAAAATGCTTATTACTTTGCTGATTTAAGGCAAGAGATATATCTTGAACATCAATAGTTTTTTTATTTGAATGATTTGCAAATCTTTGAGCATCATCAATCACATCAGTAACATATCCTTAAAAAAATAAATAAATAAAACTTCACAAAATTGACTAGAGGAAGTATACATTGTTTAATATTGTTATAAAAATAATCATTCAAAAAATTGAAGTGTTTCAATTTTACAGCCAACATAATAAAAGAGATTTTAGTTATTAGAACTTAATTTTTCTCTTTATTAACAACTAAACATTTAAATTATGCAGAAAAATGAAGAGTCAAAATAAATTTTAAGATATTGAATTATACCAAAATAAAGTCAAAATAATAATAAATAATATAAGCAAAAATTTATATTTTTATTTAATGATCATTTGTTATTTTCTCATACTGTTAATTTACACCAACAAAATTTAACAAATTATTAATATTACAACAAATGGAATGCAAGCCTAAATAAGAAATTAATGCAATGAAAACGAAGCCTTCTACATCTTGAAAAATAATTGAAAGTAGACAAAATGCAATTAAATTTTTGAATGTAAAAAGTCTTTTCAAATGTCATTTCATAAAGCCAAGCAACTAAAAACCCCAGAAAAAAATATATTAAAAAAGCACATTTAATTGACAACTAATATTTCTTTATTTAATGAATTGGAGGATCTTTATTTTTATTACATAATTTTTTAAGCTGTTTTATTACCTTTTGATTTAATTTTTCTTACTTAAAAAAAAAAGTGCAGTTTTGTAATAATTCAAAGAATGCTTTTCTTTTATTTTACAAGGAAAATTACATCATCACCTCAAATAATATTTTTTTATCTTTTATAATAGAAATTCTTGAATTAATTGAACATATCACAGTTTATGAAATATGGTTTTATTATAGATAATATCTGCCCATAACATTAAATTACAAAGATTCCTTTTATGATGCAATACAAAATGTTTTACAGCTTAAAATCCTTTCCTTGTTTAGTAGATGGTCTATAATTTCTTGATTTGAAGATAAAAACAAATTTCATATTTATAATACAAAGAAACAAATAAAAATGCCTTACTATTGATAAACTCTAACAAAAGATTCAAAATTCTATCCTCGTAATCGACAATATCATTTTCTTTCAAAATTGCATCTATGATTTGAGCATCTTTTGGAATACTTTTTCCAGCTAATAATAACGATTCATTATTTTGAGCCATCACTTAATACTTCATTAAGAAAAAAGTATGATTGAAGACAAAATAATGTATACTTCTAAAAAATATCTAGGTAGAAAAAATTATAAAATACTAGTACTCGTTGCTTGTGAGATAAGTTCAATTAGACACAGTGTAGTTTAATTTTTCGACTGATACTCAGATTTTAAGGAAAACTTTTTATTAACTTCCACTCGGTGCATACACTATTCTACCGTTTAAATTATAGGTCATTAAAAAATGAGGACCTTAAACAGAGGAATGCCCCTTTTGCTAAAATTTCTAGACCACCAATAGAAGTTCGTTGGGAAAGGGAATTTTCCCTGAAAGATGTAGGTGAAGAATATTAATGACGTCATATTGTTGAGGGGAATTGACAATAGAATAAAGTCACAGAAGCTTCACCACAAAAATATAAGAAACTTCATCATTAAATTTTAAAAATGAATTTCCTTTACTTAAATATCTTTATTATAGAGAATTTAAATCATGAATAAATACATTGTACTGTAACCTGAAACGTTTTTTTAAAAAGAATTTTAAAAGAACTTTCAATTTATTTAAATATTAACTATGGTTACACAAAAATTGTATAATAAAAAAATTCTATAATAAGAAATTATGTTAATTATAATTGTTATTTAATAATTAATTTACAATTTATTACCAATACATTTAAGTTCCCAGAAAATTTTTTTTTACTCCGATATATTAATACATCATTCCACGTTTATAATTTTATTTTATTGTATAAATTTCTTGATAAGAAAAATTTTCAATTTATTGCTGAACAAATGTTTAAAAACTATCTGTATTAATCTTCTGCCTCTTTTGAAAATCTGTTCCTTTTTAATTTTCATATACAAGCTATCGTTTAGATTTTGCATCCTAGAGCTATTCTCTGAGATTTCTCTCATTTTTCGCCATCTCTCTTAAGATTTTTATCTATTTAATCGTTAGTGTTTAAATTTATTCTCCATATATAATTTACTTCGAATATAAAAATGTCAAAAGCGCATGTGTCTTGTTAAAATGCAAACATATTCGCATTACTTAAACAGCGCTTTATAGACTGCAAGAAGGTTTCTTCTGCATAAAAACATAGTTCTTTAGACAGCGCAGGTTTTTGACAAAAAATGCAAGTTGATAATTATAATCAGAAATGATTGATATTATACGATTATTAATTAAAATTTTTAATTCACCATCCCTTGCCATTTTGTCACTTTTATTTATACTCGCATTTTACGTATTAATGCATATAACGAATTCTTTTGTTTTGTTATTTTTATTACATTCAAATTTTTTGTCATAAGGTTTATAAGGAATCCCTCATTTTGTCAAATTTTTTTGTTAAAATGGTTTGAACAAATAACATATTGCATAGCCGTCTTTTCATCTAGCATGGAATCTTTCATTAACTACAAACCTAAATGCAGGATTAGGAAAAAACATCCCCATTTTTAATTTTTCCGCGATTTCTATTTACCACACTTACTTATTTCTTCTTATTTAATCATTTATTATTAATGTTTTTTATTGAATGTAGAATCCATGAATTTAATTTTTTATATAATCCTTGAATTATATTTCACACATATTTTCTTTCTTTTGTTATATTTTCTTTATATTATATATATATATATATATTTATATATATTTTTCTTATATATATATATATATATATATACGCATCGTATCTTTTAAACTCACATTTTATGGCTTCAAAAATGCCAGATAAATGTACATTCAAATTCCATAAAGAAAAACCTGTACAAAGTTTTGCTGAAGTCTTTGTATTGAATGCTTTCGAGAAAAATCTCATATGGAACTGATCACCATTGGGAAAAATCCAATTGGTGTACCCGTCATTAGTATAACTCAAATGTAGAATGAATTTCATCTAAAAGGCACATTAACACTGCATGGAAAAAAAAGAGGCTTAATAATTAGAAAAGAACAGAAATTGAAGAAGTATGGTGAATAAAACAGAAAATGAGTCTCTTTAAAATCAAACATTCCATTACCATATAGCTAAAACTATGTAAAAGAAATCCACTACAGCATATATAGTACAAGTTTTTGTACTTGATATATATTTTTATAAAATTCCATTAAAATGCTATACTTTTTTTTTCGTGAAACAAAAATTTTATTTCAAATCTCTTAATTTTTTTTCAGATTTTCTCTTAGAGTTTAAAAAATTTTTATATCCTGCCTATCATAAGCTTATACTACTACTATTTTTATATTTCTATTTACATATGTGGTTTTGAAAAAACATAACTGTGAAAATTTATTTCTTATGACTTAAAGATTTTAATTAATAAACATAATTACATCTGTCGGGCAACGGGCGTACCGATTGCGAAATTCCAATGTGATATTAAGTACCACTAAACCACCACATTTTAAATTAATTATAAAGTTTGCATAAAATGTAATTACTTAGATTTAAAAAAATGCTAGAAAAATAAAAATTAAATTGCAGAAAAAAATATTAAAAAAAACATATCTTACTATGAAACAATTAAAGCAAGGAGATTGGAAAAAGCAAAAAGGGTCTGTACAATTAGGTGTCCATTACAAAATAGACATCAAAAATCAAAATATAGATCAAAAATAAAATGAAAGGAAACTTTGATGGACAGATATCAGATATAAGTGCACATCGTAACATTCGACTTACAAATTAAAGCCAAAAATCTGTCGTTTCATTTTTTTTTTTTTTTTTTTTTTTTTGTACCTTACAGAGAGAAAAGACATATTTTTTTAAATTATTATTATTATTAAATGTTGATTTTTCTTATGTGTGTCTTTCTCGAGAATTGTTTGTAATTTTAGCGATCACATAGTTGTAAAAACAGAATAATCACAATTGTAGCAAACACTTGATCAACGCTAGAAATGGTATAGGAAAAAAAGAAACTAACAGATCCTTAGTGGAATATTTTTATTTGACAGGAACAATTATTCGCACGAAAAAAAGGTTAATTTCTTTTTAATAATTCTGTATTCCTAATTGGAAAAGTTTGCAGAGATTTTTAAATGTGAACAAAATCTTGTTTTTCAGTTGAGGTACTGAAAAAATTCAGAAAAGGAATTAAAAAAAAAAAAAAAAAAAAAAAAAAAACAGTATTCCGGAGTACTGATATTCACCATGAAATATAGGAGACTAATCATGAGAAATTGAGTTAATGAAGTAAAATGTTGAATGGTCCTGTATTCTCTGGAAGAGCAGATAACGAAAGAAATTTTAAATGCAAACATAGTGAAGAAAATATACGCATAAATTAATTTATAGATAAATATTTAATATTATTATATTAATTTATAGATAAATATTTAATATATATTGCACTTAGTCTAATCAAATCAATTATGTATAGTTTGTGACTTCGAGTTGGTAGTACTCGTTTCTCCAGATTATAATCATCATAATTGCCTCGACAGCTCAACTAACCTTGGCCTTCTTTAAAAGATCCAGCCAGACTGTTCTCCTCTTTGCCGTGGACCTCCAGTTTTTTGATATTAATAACATTAAAATAAGAGTCTAGACCAGGGGTCGGCAACCTTTTGAGTCGGAAGAGCCAAAAATTACAATTTACCAAATTTCAAAGTTTTTAAAGAGCCACAAAAGTTTTTCTTGCCAACAATAATTAATACTCGCATAAATAAATTTTTTTGATAAAAAAAAACTAATCTATTTATTCATAAGAGAAAATATCTATTTATTCATATATAAATAGTGTTTTTCACAACAAATTAGATTATATATATATGGCCTTATTAGATAATTGCTTCTTATTTAAGTAAAAAAATTAAAACAATTAAACATTTACTTACAACACTAACTTGTACTTTAATAACAAACAATTGAGCAAACAAATTCAATGGGAGCGATGGCTTTGCACGGTTATTCAAGTAGAAAATTTAAACTTTACTAAACACTGTAACTTGCACTTAAAATAAAAAAAAAAACAATAGCATACATTTGACCAAACAAATTCAATGGGAGCGTTGGCTTTGCATGGTTTTAGAAAGTTTGGATAAATTTAGCTCATAACTTGTTGTTTTAAGTTTCAAACACGACTCCAAATTTTCATTTGTTAGTTGGATTCTTATTTTACTTTTAGTTATATTCATGCAAAATAACGCTTGCTCGCACGAATATGTCGATCCGAAGATATTCAGCACTCCAAATGCCAACTTCTTCCTCTCACTGTAGCAATCTGGACTCGCGGCATTTCTTTTAAAGCTGTCCACTTTTGTTGCGTTACGTACATAAATTTCTGGACCTCCAACTCTTCCAAGTTACTTTTCAACTCTGTAAATTTTCCACTCCACAAAGCTTTACTTTTTAAATCGATCAATTGCATTTCAAGAGATCCAATATCAATTCCAAATGGCTCAATGTGGATTTCGTTATTATTTGTGTTGAGAGGATTTACTATGAATGCTAGAGTGGTTTTGAATTGCTGAAATCTGTCAGAAAATTCATCTTTAATTTTTTTATAGCTGTGCTGAAGTACCTCGTGTCAACAGTTGCACTGGTTTTATCGCGATATTGCTTTAGAAATTCAAAATGAAGTAATTTACGGCTCTGAATATCTTCTGCAAAAAGAATTAATTTTTTCAAAATAAACCAATTCTTCTACCAAAACATAGGCTGGGTTTCTCTTTCCTTGCAGTTTTAGATTCAGCTCATTTAATTTCGCTGTGATATCCACTATAAAGTAAAATTTTTGCAACCATTTGTCGTTCTCTAATTCAGGGGGATTAATGCCTTTCTCATTTAGGAATGTATTTATTTCCTTCAAGCATAAAGCAAAAGGTTTCAACACCTTACCTTCGGAAAGCCATCACACTTTATTGTGAAGAAGGAGGTCGGAATACTGAGTCTCCGTTTCGTTTAAGAATTCTTTAAACTGGCGATGGTAGAGTGCTTTTGACAAGATGCTGTTAACAATCTTGATTATCAAATTCATGATCTCAACTATTTCGGCCAGAAATGTTTGGGCACAAAGCGGTTCTTGGTGTATTATGCAGTGAAACGTAAGAATTTCGTGGTTTATTTTGCTC
Source organism: Caerostris extrusa (assembly GCA_021605095.1). Taxonomy (NCBI): domain Eukaryota; kingdom Metazoa; phylum Arthropoda; class Arachnida; order Araneae; family Araneidae; genus Caerostris; species Caerostris extrusa. The sequence continues at coordinate 28,004 of BPLR01011647.1, read as the reverse complement.
TGAAGAATCGTTGTTGACCCTTTATTTTTTCCTGCCATACTTCTGGCTCCATCAATTGCTATAGAAACAATTTTATTTAAATCGATCTTATTGTCTTCACGGTATTCGCTATATCTTCCCCTCTAGTGTGTCCCGAGAGCGGTAGCAGTCCTATAAGTTCTTCTTTGGACCTTGGGAAGACATATACCTGACAAAATGGGCAACTTGTGCCGTGTCTTTTATGTCGTAAGACTCATCTATAGCAAGTGATAAGGCAGAAGAAAGTTGAATGTCTTCCACCTGCAAATATGTTACATTTGAAGACATTTAACTATTCTATCTTGTACTGTTTTAGCGGATAGTGGCAAATCTTTTGCATTTTTCAAGATATCTGGTTTGTTTTTGAAATCACGAAACAGTTTTTCATCATCCGACATCATAGAAACATCCGACGACGGCGTCATTCGAGAGCTTCCGATGGGCTGACGACAGTGCAACGCATATCACGGGGGGACGGGTGCGGTGAAAAGCGAGTACAAGTGGCTGAGAGATAGAATCGGTGCCTAATCCTCGTTAATCGATTCAGAACGATTTTTAAATGTTTTTTTTTTTTTTTTTTTTTTTTTTTATAAAATAAATAAAATTTTTGCGTATGGAACTAAAGGGCCGCAGTTTCACATCCAAAGAGCCGCAGGTTGCCGACCCCTGGTCTAGACAGTCGACCCATCTCTTTTTTTCGGTTTTCCCCTTGGTCGTTGAGCAAAAGGGATTGCATTGAAAACTTTCAAAGCAGCTCTATCACTTTCCATTCTCATGAGATGGCCGGCCCATGTCATTCTTGTTCAGGTTAATAAATTTTAGAATGTCAATATCTCTAAAAAGTTTGTAAAGTTCAAAATTGTATCTTCTTCGCCAATTTCCATTGTCATTGATAATATCAAAATAGTTCGTAGCACTATTGTTTCAAAGATTGCCAACATTTTCTCTTCTCTTGCTGTTAGTGACCATGTTTCAGATGCATATGTTAATACTGGTCTTATGAGAGTTTTGTACAGTAAACCAGATTATAATAATTCATTATTTTTTTCATAGTTGCTGGCCTTTGGGAGGATTGTGTTTGAAAACTTCCGATGTTTCTGAAAAAAGATGGCGATAACGATCCCAAAAATTTCATGTTACACTTTCGAAAATTTCTTGTTATCCATTCCGAAATCTTTCCTCGAAAATATTTATTTTTATATCTGAATTAAATATGCTTAAATAAATATATAATTAAATGCAAGATTGGTTTCCTGGGCAAATTTTATATTGTAATTTTGGTGAAAAGATGGGAGGAGAAAGGCTCTTTTTCTGAAAATTTCCTTGAGATACTTGTCACCCCAAAAGATACCTGGGAAAGAATCCTTTTCTCACGAAATTAATTGCTTGAAGTTTTAAACAATAGATTCATCAAAAAAATGGAACCATCATAATTACTAGTAGTATACATGAATATCTGAGGAATCTAATTAGATAACGTTAACAATCATTCTAATTAGATAACATATTTAAATTATAAATTAATTAGAGAAATACCTGTGTTGTTTTAACGCAGTAGTTTCATGCAATGTGTTAACTTCTTTTCTATATTTCATGTTCTAAAACTTTTAATGAGGTTGACAAAATTTTTCAATGGTTCTCAAAATATAGGGATGAATAATAAAGAGAATAATCAATGTAGAATTCAGAATTTATATGAAATAAAGAAAACTAAAATGCCACATTCTATAAGTAAATTGCAAAAACAATTAAACACATAAAAATATGGAAAATTTAATTATAAATAATTATCAATCACGATTCACATTTGAATGATTTGAAGCAAGAGAAAAAATTCTTGGGTAGTTTTATTGTTAAAAAAGGCACATCACAAAACCGAATCTATTCGTTTTTCATAACAGTGTGAAGTATTTAATTAAAATTCTAATTTTTCTATTTTTTAATCCGTTTAATTTGATATTACTCTTTAACTAATACCTTCAATGTTAACAACTATAAGCCAATATATATTTGGGAAGAATGACAGACCTAAAAGTTGGGGGAAAATGTTTCCTTTCGGATTTTCAACTTTTTCTTGTTGTAGAGCTTCAGATTTTTTTTCTTGCCAATGATTAATCAAACTTGGAGTGAGAAAATCGCACGTGGCTTTTTTGAAATTTTTCCCAAATCTTTAGCACAAGGCTATAAAATTACAGATTTCAAGTATCCTATGAAGATTTGACTTTTTGCCATTATAGAATCTAATCATTATATTCATCTGTTGCTTTCATGAAATTTTGTTTAGTGACTTGTCGAATCCTATTACTAAATATCACCAATTTTTATATTCATAAAGCTGGTTAGGAAAATATGGAGAAAGTCCATGAATGCTAAAATAAGCAATTTTTGTTCTTAAAGTCATCTTCTTTGCAATATCACTATCTGAAAAGATTTTTAAAAGGGGTACAGCTCTTAACCTTGATCTAAATGATGTGAATTCTGTTACACAGGGCTTAAGTCCATAGACTTTCTGCCTCGGTGACCTTTTCATATTTTAAATTTTGCAAAGAATGATTTTCATCTTCTGAAGTAGGACTATTATTCAATAAAGTGGTTTAAAAATGTATTCATCTTGTTTAAAATAGCTTTTTTTTTCCCCATATGGTTAAGGGAAGGCTCGCTTTGCTAATAAGCTCACATTCCTTAAAGAGAACGCAGTATTGCAATAAGTACACATTTCAGAAAATTTAGTTTTTACTTTTGTAGCCAATGATTTTCTCTTGGATGTTGTGAATCAATGTTTTAAGTCTAAAAATCGCCATTTAACATTTTTTTTTTTTTACTTATTACAAATCTTTAATCACTATTTAAAATTTTCAATAAACATTAATAAATTTTTGTAATAATGCTTAATAGCTATAAAACTAGTTACAAAATATTGTTCAATTCTTGAAATTGCAGAATTCTTGATTTTTACTTGAAATAAAATTAATACATAATTACACTGTGCAACACAATTTTAGCTTTTGAACCAACACACATTTAAAAAAATTTTTTTTTTTATTTTCAAATTTGACCTGTTTTTACTAAAAATAATGCACATAATAATTACACATGCTAATATTAACAATTACATCAAGAGAAATAAAAAGTTATCAATTAAATTGTCTTATTAAAATATAGTTACTAAGTGAATTCATCCAAAAAACAAAAGATTTCCATAAAAAAATGTATCCATGCATATTATAAATGTTACCTTTTAAATAAATGAACATAACATCAAAATTTGTGTGATTTCTGAACGCAAATACCATTCCGACCACCGAGTGTTGAAAATGTTTCTTTTCCTTCATTGCAATTGGAAAAAAGGAGCAATGGTAAATATATTGAAGGATTGATTTCTTTTTAAAATGCAGGGTTATTATAAAAATTTATTCAAAATTTCTAGACACAAAATTCCCCCAAGGTCTCCTCAACAATTTAGAGAAAAACCCAAGTACATCAGTTTATAAAAATGCATGCCCCTTATTTTTACAAAAACAAGCAATTTTGGGAATTGTTTAATATTCCATTAAAAATCATGGTTTTTATCTTGTTTTTCCATGTAGAGAAATTGCATTTTACATAGTCAAGAATTCACAGTACATTTATTTACCAAGAATGTATTAAATTACAATTATATTTTTTGTCTTTTATACATTATGAAAAAATATATTTGTTCTTTGCAATTATTTAACATAAAAATTATATACTTAGTTTATGTACAGTTATTTTCTTTTAGATTTAGAAAATTAGAGGGATTTTATAACTCAAAGAATTGATAAATAGAGATAACCCAATTTGATATGAAAGACTTAAAAAAAAAAAAAAAAAAATGTTTGCTCTATCATGCTTTAAAATAAAATAAACTGCTATATATGAATTATGTGAATAAATATGTATTCTAAATTTTTTAAAAAATCCCCTTTTTACATAATAAGATTATCTCCATATGAAATCTAGATTCTAATTATTATTTATGCTCATATTTAAATGACTTCAAAATAAGCAAGCATTTTATCGGTGATGGTTTCAAGAACGATGAATCAAGCACATCTCGCAAAAATTATCTAGATACAATTTTAATTAATCAGTTCTTAATGATTTTACAATACATTGCACAAATAGATAAAGACTCTCTTCCGTTTTTTAATTAAACACAAGGAATAAATTCTATGCTAATTTAATTAATATTTTATTTTTTCCAGATTAAATATTGATCTGTTTAAAATTTTATAATGAGAATATATTTGCTAAAATATAAAAAAGATTTATTAGTAGTCATTGTAATAACCGCATATTTATATATAAAATGTGTAAGGAGTTTTCATGAAAACAATACAACAAACATGTTCAAGTAAAATGTCTTTAATTCCTTGAAATGTGGCACATTATTTGATTATATACAAAGTGATAATCAAAGAAAAAGTGGCAATATTACCAGTTTATATAAAATGTATAAAAAGCAGGAGAGGAAGTATCTACATATCTAATTTATTTAATTAAAAAAATCTAAAAGCGCTTTTAATAGAGTAATGAGAGAAATTAAGCATCTTAACCAGCAAGATACTCTTCTCATATCACCGGTATAGTCAAAATATTTTACCTCAAATGAGATAAATAATGCAGCAAAAAATAAAATAAAATAAGAAAGAAAATCCAAAGAGAAGAACAATCCATGGTTTCTGATGGGATTTAAAGAAAAAACAGTTTAAGAAATATGCTTAACAAAGAAAACTGACTTAACCAGTGTACATAATAACAAAAACTTAAAAGAAAATTGTTTTGTTCAGCTGATCCAGCAGCTTAACAAGGCACTTAACAATCATTCCTTAAGATAAGTTTGGGAAAGGTTTCCTAAATAATGACTAGGATGCTCTAGTTACATATAATTTCTTTCATACTCTCCAGAAGTGACTTGGATGCCTTTCTCTCTCGGCTCGTAGAGCGCTTATGATCGAGTCCTACAAAAAAAAAATAAGAAAAAGATTAGAAGAGAGGAAAAAAAATAATAAAAAAAAAAAAAAAAAAATACAGAATTGAGGAAGAAAAGAAACATAATTCATAATAAATTTTTTTTAATTATTTGCTGCACTAAGTGAAAAGTGAAAATTATTTATGCAATACAACCATAAGTTATACAATACACAAGCAGCCAAGTTTGTCAGATTTAAAAATAAAATAAAATAAATAAATAAAAACTGTGTCATAGAGGGGGGAGGTGAGTGAAGTCTCATTTCAGGAGGATTTTAAGTGCAAAAAAGTTTTAGTTGGTTATCATTAAAATTTTAGATTATACAATATTAAAAAAAATACCAGAGTACTTTCGCTTAATTTTCCCTAATAACTATTATACTTTTTTCATTGATTTATCTCTTTTCACTGTTGAACCAGACGTTCATCATTCCACTATATTTTTGGTCAGATTATATACATCAGTTCATACATGAAAATATTTTCATTGCTATTGGTTTATTCAAATTGATGTTCATTCCTTACATAAAAACATTATTTACTAACAAGCAATGTCAGTTTTAACTTTGCTTTAAGTAATTATCAATCTATGACTAATAATAAAACTGATGATATGTTTAAAACATATCATCAGTTTTAATTTAAGATATTATGAATGGATTATTTTTTAGAAAATGTAATCAATTTTCTAAAAAAATCTTAAAATATTGAACAACATTTCCAATTTTAATGTTTTGTTTTTACACATTCATATAATAAATCTTTAATATTTCAAACCAACCATGTAAATATATTAAACTAGTTGTAATCTAATACTGCAGTACATAAAAATGTAAACGTGAATAAAAAAGATTTTTCTTTTCCTTAATCCATTACTAAAAATTCTAAAAATTAGAAACACCCAGGGAAAGAAAAGAAAAAAAAACTGATCCCAGGCGACAATTCTCTTAAATATTGCATAATTATAACAGTGTTTTTCCTTCTTATATTAAAATATAATGGCAACAATAGACAAAGAATTCACTTATTTAAAGTACAAATAAATCTTTTCTATTCTATCTATTTATCTATATTCATTGAACAATAAATTGTGAAACTAAAACTGTGACACAATATTTAGCACATAAACTTTTAATGTTAAAAACATCCTACAATTACTTTTAGCAATAAAAACCCAGTAGAAAATTTCAAACAACGAAAAGAACAAAATTATAAAGTAATTTGCCCAATAAAATATTATAATTTGTTTCTACAAGAACTATCAAAAACTATTAATGCACATTTATTAATAACATATTTGTATATTGAAGATTCTTTTATTAAGTTAATGAATTTTTCATTTAATTAATCTTTTAAAAAATTAATTTCTTTACCTAATAATAGAAAATCCAGGAAAGTAATTCATATTAAAGAAACATTATTAAGGAGAAAATTATATTATATATATATTTACTTATATAGTAACCTCTCGGTAATCCAGAATTTGATAGTTTGGTACATTTTATAACCGGTTACCGATCAAGACTTTGCTTTTGTATAATATATATATATCATAGATTTGAGAGATTGTTAATACTGGCAACCATATGGTGACAAAATTCTGCTTACATTTGATAGCCATTTATATTCATTACATTTCCAGATATTAAATGGGATGAGAAAGTTCATTAACACATTGAATATGAACATGTTTAAATCATTTAAAATTTTATCTAGAATGCCTTATCTTTGACATCTCCTTAAAGTTACATTGACACATGCCAATAAGGTATGCTGTGGTACTGAACATGAGAGTTACTGTATTACATTTATTTTTTATTTGTGATTTACATTTTAAACAAAATTCATGTAATATAAAAATTAGACAATGCATTGTTAACAGTTCTAGTTAGATGTATTGGGTAGATTAATTTTTGTTAGAGAAATTAGTTTTGTAACATGCTAAAAAGAAAATTTACCTTACTGGAGAGACGAGAGTCCAGCTCTTTCAGTTGTTCATCAAGGCTCTTCTTGGCTGCTGTAACAGATTCCGTTACAGGAGAAGATTGTGATGGGAGAGCAGTACTGCCTGAGGAATCGCTTGATATACTGAGAAGACTTCCTGAGGCACCTAAAAATTCAAATTTATACACTGATTAATACAATAAGTTGAAAGGCAGGGAAATATATTGAATCCTACAAATCTTCAAATACTGAAAGTGAAATATAATGGGTTTCTTACACCTATTCTTCCAAGAAATACAAAATATTCAAAGCACCATTAAAGGCACTATTATACTTTATAAACAAACTAAATAATTGATAACAGGAGAAAATTATGATTCTTCAATAAATAATTGTTTTCCTTTAATGTAATTTTGTCTCAAATTAAATTCATGAAATAAGCTAATATTTTTTTAATTTGACACTTGTTATATATTAGTTGGTATCTGATAAAAACAAACATGAACCTCTTTGTTAATGACATTTTTGTAGACATATATACTAAACATGAAAAAACAGAATATTTTCAAATGAAAGGATGCAATTAAGATAATTTTTGTATAACTGTTAAGTATTAGTCTCAATGTGAGGAAAGCAATGTACAATTAACAAATTCAATTAAACAGATATTTAAATTTCTAATGTTCAGTGATATAGTTCAATATTAATTGAAAATCATTAAACATCTTTGATTAAAATAAATACAATCTTCAGAAATAACAAATCACTACTAGAATTTATGAATTTCCATTTATTTAAAATTCCATGAAATTTTTTTTAAATATAAAAATTAATTTTTAATTCCATCTATTATCATTATAGTTTAGTCTATAAATTACTTTTAGAAAATCTATTCTGAATGCAGAATGATTAAATAAATTAAATTTATATAAAATAAAAATGAAGTTGTAAAAACAAAGATAAAAATTCTTCTAATTTGTACCTTTTGCAATCAGGTTTAAGAATTTTTAAAAAGTTCTTAGCATAAAAATGTTCATCACCAAAATTGAGTATAATAGAAATAATTGATTTCCTTAAGAAAGAGATCACTTGTAAATTCACTTACTAAATTTAATTTTTTAAGTTTTATTCATAATAGGCTATAATAATGATTTAAAATTTGAATCAAATATTTTCCCTATAATTTTTAAGTAGTTAATCAAGGGATGAAAAAACATTAATATTTTCCTGTACAGATATATTTAATCAAATTAAATTTTTTTAAATTTAAATTTAATTTTATAGAACAAATTAGAATTTATAAAACTAACTTACTTCCAGTTCTTCTATGTAATGTATTGGTAGGAGATGGAGAAACCCTTCCCAATGACGAAACACCTGTTGTAGTTGTCGTGTGACAAGTACTGGTAGTTAAACCAACTGTACTTGCAGCACGAGTATGTCTAGGTGGTCGACCTAAAACACAATTTTGAAAAACAGCATCCTTATCTTGGGAATGTTGCTGCAAAACTTTGATCATAGCATCTTTTTCTGCTAATTTGGATTCATAATCTTTTATCCTACAATTAAAAATAACAATTAATTTCAAAATACCCACGAAAACACATCATTCAACATCCTGTTAAATAAATAAATAAATAATATATAATGAAACAATTCCTCCTATTTGAATTTAAGAATGACTTTCTAAATAGCTTCCATTTCATTAGCAAATTTCAATTTTATGCAATTAATAATTTTAAAATATTAATTGCATCAAATAACACAAACACACACATAATTAAGTGAAACAAAAGTACTTGAAAATTGCTTTAAATATTTAGTGGAAAAATTTAACATGAAATTTTATAGATGTACTAGTCAGGAAAAATCTAAATTCAGTACAAAAATACAACATTTTAAAGCATTTGTTTAATTGCCATATTAATATTTTCTACTATTAATGTTAGAATTTTTTTTAAAATTATCTTAATATCAAACATAAATTAGACACAAACCTGCTTTCGAGTTCAGTACATTTCCTGTTGGAAGCATAAAGCTCATCCATATGTTTCAATTTTTCAGTACGGGCTTGAGCTATTAACTTTTCACTTTCTTGTGAAGTTTTCTCCAAGGCAGCAATTTTAGCATCTCTGAAATAATATTTTTTAGGTCAGATACATAAAACAAAATTTTAATTTGAAAAATTGTGTTAAAATAATATGTGATTACTTTTAAATTTATGCATCTCCATATTAAAAAATATGGTTCTATTAATGATATTTAAAAAAATTGTTGTAATACATGAATTTTTAATAATTTATTGTGTTGTAATTTTATGAATTAATTAACTTACTTTGGCAATGAAGCTGCATCAACTGCTATTTGTCTCATCGTACTCTCAGCTATATAGCGTTGCTCCCACTAAAAAATCGGAAATGCATCAATATAGTTACATAACTAAAATTATTTCTCTAAAATTTCATTAAAACTATTATTGGTTAAAGATTAGATCTCACTAAAAATATTACCTGCAAATGTTAAAAACACTCACATATCATAATTAAGATTATTAATTAATTTCATTACATTCAGTAGCATAATAATGGAAAATTTTCTTTTAAATACAAAAAAGAGAAAAGTACAAAATGAAATTTTCAACTTAAAAATTTTTTAATGAAATAACATATCACATATTGCTATCCTTTTTGATAGAATGTGTTTATTTTTTGAAATTTCCTCAACCTAAAAGAAAAGTAACATGCAATCAATTTACCTTTGAAACTTCAGCTTCTAATCCAATAATTTTCTCTTCATATTCCATAATTGTTTTTTTCAAACTCTCTACACTTTCTGAAATATCATTCTTAGGCACAGAAGAAGGCGATCTCCCTTGCTGTGTATAGAAAGAGGTTTAAAATATTAAAAACACGTGTTTAATAGTTAAAAAGAAAAAGTCATGCATTCCAATTTACAGTTTATTACATTTTGATTATGGTAAATTAGAGAAAACAATAATTTGTAACTATTTAGAACAAATGCATACATAGTATCTAATTTTTTTTCATATAATCAATTTATTTATCTTTTCATAAGGGACCTAAAACACTACTCCTAGTAAGAGTTATCATGCATTTATGCCTTAAATCATTTATTTTACAAGGGGAGAAAATAATTTTTAAACAGTTTTTACCAATTTATTCCCATGCTATCTGTAACAGAAAAATTAAGCTATCAATTCGCAATAAAATATAACAATAAGATTTATTTTCATCATTATTTAAAAAAAACTTATGTAATACAGAATAAAATTCTTTGTTTAAAAGTCAATCTAAAAACAAATTATCTTTTAAGCAATAATTTTTTTTTCAAATGATACAGTTTGGCCACGAATAGTGTACATCCAGTTTTACAATGGAAGTGGATGAACTGATTTACATTAAGAGTACTAATAAGATAAATGCCCCACAAAGCTGACTTAAAAGAAAAAAGTACAGTGCAGAAATTTTTTTATATAGTTTTTCTGTTAAATCATTAAAATTTTAGATTGCATAATATCAAGTCTTTTTGTTCTAATTAAATGCCCTCTTAAATGATATTTCCTTCCCCAAGATACTTTTGAATCTGTTCACAATATGCCAATTTTCTACACTATCAGTGGTTTGCTAATAGTGTGGTTTCATGATGCATGTTTATTATATAAATTTACAAAAGATACCTATGCTGCTTTATTAATAGCAGCTGCTTAAAATGCAACATAATATATGCTTTCCACACTTTAGTTACTATATAAATTAACAAGAGTGATAAGGCTTAAGAATCAAAATCATTTTTACACAATTTTAGGTAAATATTATATTTTTTATTATACATATAATAATAAATGAACATGTAGATTATTAACATAAAAATACAGTTACTAACTTGTTGAGATCTTAAAGCTTGAATTTCTTTCTCATGCTGTGCCCGCAGTTTCTTTTCTACTTGCAACCTTTTTTCACTGGATTGTTGAAGATTTGTTAGAGCTTTTTGTAATTGGGCTACTCTTTCAACATACACTTGTTTTTTACGGCACTAAAGAGTAAAGAAAAAAAAAAATCAACTTAAATTAGATGTAAGGAATAATAAATTATTTCAAGCGACAGTCCAGTATTAGGTTTAGAAGATGTATAGAATGACACAAATTAAGATTAAAAAAAAAAAAAAAAAAAAACATACATACTTATTTTTAAAGTGTGTAACAAATTGAAAAATTATCTTGTAACATACTAAATTGATATAAAAAAAAGCATAAAAATACAATTCTTATTTTACAATGTCTTGTATAAATTTCAGAACTATAAAAAATTTTTAAAAAATGTATCACATTTCCAACAATAACAAATTTAAAATAAAAACTTTCAATTTTTAAAATACAATTATTCAATTAAATTTGTATTAAATTAGACAAGTTATTTAGAAAAACTAAAAAAAAAAAAAAAAAAAATTATTATAATTGTATAATATACGAAAATCTAAATCAGATGACAAATTTTCAGTTTGTTTTGAAAGAAATCATAAAATAAAAATAAATAACTTCAAAAAAGCAACACACAATAAAACTAAAAATGTTTTCGAAATTCAGAAATTTTTTTTCTCAATTTATTAATTTTGTTAGTGCAATTTTTCAAAGAATGATAAGAAAAACATACTCTTTATTTTAAAAAATTATTTCTTTTTATACATAGTTTTTTAACGATATATTTCATCAAATTTTATTTATTTTTTAAAATTCTTAAGTTTGACTTACTTAAATCTGAATGTCTTGTATAAATTAAGTTTTTAAACAAAAAAAGTTTTAAGAAGGATTTGATATTTTTATAACATTTGTTACTTGCAATTGTTCAGAAGAAACAAACTTACCTCCTCTTCTAGTCTAACAACATTAGCTTGTGCATTAGTTAAAGCATTATCCAAGATATCAATATGATTTCTCTGTTCATGCAATGTTGCTCTTTGGGCTTGCAATTCAATTTCTTGCCTATCTTTTTCTGCTAGTAACTCTTTGGCTACAAAGCAAATTTTGTTCATTATCAATAGAATGCGTTAAAGTTTAAATTTATTTCATAAACATATAATAGGGGAAATAGAATTTAAATAAAATACTGACTTACTTTGAGTCAAGAGTTGCGAAATTAAAACTTCTCTTTTACTAAGCTCTTTTCTAAGCTCTGAATCAGCAACATCAGAAAACTATAAATGAAAAAGACATTATGTATAACTAATGATGAAAAAGAAATTTTAAATATATATACAAATATAATATAATCAATAAAAATAAAATTTCAACCTGAAGATTTATATTAATTTAAGGAACATTTCTACATATATCAAGTTAACTTATTTCAAATAAAGAAAAAAAAAAATGTCACATGATTGCAGATGGTAAGAATAACAACTGAAAGAGCATAAGCAAACATTAATACTTACTAGTGATTTTGGAAAATGAGAATTTACAGATTCCAAGTGATCTGAAATAAAAAAGTTAAATATTTATTACAATTTTAGAGGTGTACATATGTTATAGAGGAGTACAGATGTTAAATTACTGAATTACACGACAATATATAATAAATTTTGATGCACTTTATATTAATTAATTTTAAAATAAATTAATAGTTTAAAAAAAAAACTAAAAATACACTTTTAGAGTTAATCAATCTAAAAAGTAAAAAATAATTGTTAACATAAGAATAAAATGACTGACGAGAAAATGAATGTCACTGTTCTAAAAGCGTGGGGTGCTTTGTATGACATTTTTAAACTAACTCTGCATTTCGGAATGAAATTAGTGAAAAATAATAACGATTGATATCGAGCACCCCACGCTTTTAGAACAGTGACATTCATTTTCTCGTCCAGTCATTAAAGCATTTTTTTAGTTTTTTAAACTATTAATTTATTTTTTACTTTTTAGTCTGATTAACTCTAAAAGTGTGTTATTTTTATAGCTTTTTTAAATTATAATTTATTTTTCATGTTTTTATTACTTTTTTACCCACCGAAATTTTCGGCCAATAGGAAGAGCGCAATTCGACATGATGGCACTCCCATGCCTTTGAGATCTTCCTCTTTTTAGCCATCGAAATTTTCGGCCAATAGGAAGAGCGCAATTCGATCGCGGATATTACTGAATTTCTACCCGGGGTGAAAGACAACTGGGCAACGGGCGTCCGGTTACGGAGTTCCTTGGTGGTTTTAAGAATCACAAAACCTCCACTTCTTAAATTAATTAAAACATTAGCATAAATTGTAGTTTCTTAAATTAATGAATAGAAATAATTAAAAATAAATAAACGAATTTAAAATTTAGGAAAAACATCTGCTTGAGAACAATTAAAGCAGGAGATCGAAAAGCTAAAGCTATCGGTACAATTAAGAGTCCGTTAACGATGCCCAAAAAATAAAAATGTTAAAAGTTAAAATGAGAATTTTAAGATAAAAGTAAAATAAAACAAAAGGAATTAAGATTAAACAAAATAATTATACAAAATAGGTAGGTTTTGATCAGTTGACTGATTTGCCAGTAGATGGCGCCATCAGTTGCAAAATCGAGCCCAAAGAGTCAGTTACATACATACATACATACATACATACATACATACATACAGGTGAAGCTAATAAAAGCGTATTAAAAACTAATTCTATAAAAATGAAAGAAAAAAATGTAAAAAAATTCATAATTTCTTTTGTTCACAAATTTATATATGTGAAAAATTCATAATGCTACAATGGAAGGTTTTTGCTATTAATATTTAAATTAATCTTTTATTTTAATTAGACAACAAAATACCTCAATAGCGAGACATTTCTAAAAGATGAAAAATAAATAAAAGATTAAATACTTTTCTTTTTAAAATACTAGAATGTCTTTGTTACATTTATTTTCTTGAGATACAAATCTATACATGAAAAATAAAATTCTGATACATCTCCAAAACTTACAAAGATTAAACTAAAATTATTCAATAACTCCAAATTTAATCATCAAAATCAAACAATAAGCATCTTAACATAAATATGCTTAAATAATTCAATATAAAATCCTCCTACCTCTTAATTCTTTATTATGTTCCTGTAAACGTCGTATTTCCATCTCTAAGCGACTTCTTATAGACTGCTCAAGTCTCTCTCGTTTATCAGAAGATCGCACTAGATCTTCATATGCTTTATGAACTTTTTGTATCTCCAATTCAAACTAAATAAAAATTAAACATTCAAAAATTATTTCAATTATTACTTTTGATGTACAAAAGTTAATTTAAGCAAAAACTATTAAATAAATAAAGATGGACAAATTCTAGTACAGAAAGCATTTAAGGAATGATGACATGCATCTAGAAATTCCTATGAGTGAAGGTGAATTTGATAACCTGTCGTGGAAATTGGATTTTGAAAATTTTAAATGATTTCCTCCCCCTTTCTTTCATTGAAAACACACATAAGTTAAAAGATTAAAGCCATTGTTTAAAGATTAATTCCATTGATATTTTATATAATTATTTTTTATAATTTATTAATGATTCTTGTTATACATTTTATAATTTCCCAATAGACAAAATTCTTTGAGGGCAGTCATGGACAAAATTCTTCAAGGACAGATATTTTTTTTTTTTTTTTTTTTTTTTTTTGTTCTTGTTTTGGCTGCAATGCAAAGAATCAGCGATATAAACAATTTTGAAAATAAAACAAAATAAATAAATAAACGAAGCAAAATAAAACAACCCATTTTAAACAAAATGAATTACTCAATTTTAAATGAAATAATTTTTTCATAAACACAAGAAATATAAGCATGCCATATTTAGCGATTTAACTTTTATATCTGGCTAGCGAAAAGTACCTACGTTTTTTACACAAATTAACTGATCTGTTTATAAGCCGACATTCCCCATAGTTTTAGAAAGAGTTCTACAAATTCTCACCTTATATACAGCATATAAAACATAACCAAAATACAATTTTTTAAACATTTAAAATAAAAATATATAAGATTTATTGCAAGATATGCAATGCAACATAATGCTTATTTTTTTTTTAAAAGAAACTATCGGTTTAGGCAATAAAAATTACACTAAAAGGAATTTATACCTATTTTTGTTATATAACAAGCTCTAGCTTACGAATTTTCTTTGAAAAAAATCATTATATTCCTCAAATAGAACTTGTTTTCAAAATACATAAAATCAATAAGATTGTACTAATTTAAATGATAAAAATTATTACATTCAAAAAAAGTACCAATCATTTTTAAACTAATAGTATATAAAATATTTGTAATATAAGTATGAAAATGTATAATTTACTTTACCTTTGTAATTTAGAGACTTTTTTATAATATAAATCTAATTCAGTTTTTAAAGCAGTATTTTCAGCAGATAGTAACTCGATCATCTGGCTGCTAGCTTGCAGAGCAGCCATTTCAGAATCGACTCCATGTCTAATTCCCCCACGTGTCTCAGGCCTAGAATTCAATATTAAAAATCAACATTTATCACTAAATACTTTATGGACATTTAATTAGTAAGGCAGACAATAAAATAACAACCAATTAAATGCAAATATGAGCACAATTTAATTTTAGTTACAGAGGGAGAAAAAAAAAACTATCAAGGAATATTTTTAAATGAGTCAATTTTTTGAATATAAGTTACTCCCAATTCTGTTTTTACATTATAAATATGTTCTACATAAAAAAAATATTACACACATAGAGAAAAATAGAAGTTAATTTAAAAGGAAATTGGTAAAATACAAGAATACGTAACACGAAATTCACGATAAAATAAAATTGTTCACTTGGAAGATTCTATTAAAAATCCGTTAACATAAATTTACATAATATAACTACACAGAAAATTCTGAATTGGTCAGCTCAATTTCAATTTGAAATTAACATTAAAAAAAGAAATTGAACAATTTTCACTGAAAATTATGAACATAATCAAGTGCATTAAAATTTTTCAATCCTTCATAAGAGGTATTTTTAAGTTTTAAAATTTTTTATGTATTCTACTAACTAATTATAAAGCTAAAGAAAAACATGAAACTCAAAAATTAACTATATTAATCACTAATTAAATTTATGAGACTTTTGAAAATTAATCATTTCACTTGAACTTATAAAGGTGTTACATTCTGAATATATTTTATCTTAAAAAGCCTTTAATTAGAGCATTGCTAAATAAAAAAGGACATTAATAAACATGCTGTACATGACTCAATGATATAATTTAACAAAAATGGATATTAAATTTTTTCAATATTCAATGCCTTAGTACTTAGGGGGGGGGTCAAAATACACTAAAATTTGTATATCGTAAGACAAAATATGAAAGTTTAATTAAATAATAAATAATGATTAATTAATTATCTAAAAATTCAGAATTAGTAATTCTTGGTTCAAAATACTTTTAAAAAAGAAAAAAATTGTTTTGAAAAAGAGTTTGGGTATATTATATTATTTTTCGTGAGTCCTCTGATTAATTTCTAAAATTTGTCAATTGAGCAAAAGAGGTCAATTTTTTAAGTTTTATAAAATATTTCACAATAAAAACTATTTTTAATTTAAAAATACCTTAGATGAGAAACTTTGGCACTATTATCTTCAGAGTGGAAATTCTTGGTATGACTCAAGTCAGGGTGAGATTGAGATAAACTCAATCTGTCTGCCGATTTAGATCTTGAATTTAATACACCATAGGCCCGTCTTCTTAAATTACTAGCTGGTCGATGTTCTCTCCCATAATCAGTTATTTGTTTTGAATATTCAGGAGTAGGAGGATAATTATTCATTTCAGTCAAAAAATTCTGATTATTTAATTCTTTAGCCAAATATTTTAATACTTCAGATTGATCTAGATAGTCTTTAGGAATTTCAGTAATACCCTGCCCTGACTGTGAATCTGAATAGGGATTTGTTTGTGATAAATAATGGTATGGACCCAAAGAATATCCAGAATTTTGATTTTTAATTGGAGAATATTCATTATTTGGGGAATATTGTTCCCATTGACTATTATGTATGGGCATTTTTTGTAGTCCAGAATACATAGGTTTCCGATTGGATGATTTAGGAGATAGTGGAACAGGTGGACTGTTTCTAGGTATGTGATGCATACTTTCATTTTCTGAATACAATCTCTTGTATTTCTCTATTGAGTCCGATTCCATCATAGGTTTATCTATGTTTTTTCCTTGATCATATAATTTACTATAAAATGGAGAATTGTGCTCTCCAACAATTTTATCATGAATAATAAGAGTGTTGGAAGAAATTGCATCCACATCATCTGCTATTGTTTCTTCTCCTTGTGGTTCTTGTCGAATGCCATTTTGTAAAAATTTCTTTTCTTCAGCAGTTAAATTTTCATTAGAAGTAGAAACATCAGTGTCGCTTCCAGATAAATTCTGGTGATAACCTAGAAAACCAAAAAATTATTAAATAACAAATAGAATAGTATTGAAATATTTATTGCACTAGCTAAAACTATAAAGTTTATTATCTTAAATATATTTGTAAGTTCGTAATCATTTTGTTCAATAAGTATGTATTTCTGTTGGCAAGGATAAAAATTATTACTATTAATAATTGTTAGATGATATCCAACATATTTCTTAAGAAAAATGCATATTACAAAATTTCACTAATTAAATATAGCTTAATACAACAAGCCTCATACCTTAAAATTGATTTTTAACTTTACATAATTATCTCCTTATCAAAGTCATGAAAATCAATGTTCCCAATTTTAAAAATAACATTTTTCAGCTTTAAGATAATCTGCAGAATTTTTCCAAATTGCTGTGCTCAGAAATGAAACAGATTATAGGGGAAAAAATATTTAGTAATAATTTATACATATTGAAAGACCTAAAAGAGAAAGTTATAAACCAGAGATGGAGATAATTAACAAAGTGAAATTAGTATTATCAAGGAATACCCAACACCTAGGCTTTTAAGTTATAAATCAATGTCATTTTTTACAAAACAGTATTCAGGTTAAAGCATCTAGAACAATAAATTAACCTATTAGATATAATAAAAAATAAAGAAAACTTTAAAAAAATTATAACTGAAAAGAAAGAAAAAAAAAATAGTAACAACTGAATTTTTGAAGAACAATTACAAATTATTTGTATAAAAGGTAAATAATTAAGTAAAAAAAAAAATTAAAAATGATAAAAAAAAATGGTAAAGCCACTAAAATGCATGAGAATAAAAACACCATTTTATAAAATTTTATCACAAGAATCAATTTGCATTATATTTAAGATATTCATATAAAATATAGCTCAATTAACATAATCAAACTGCTTACTGACTTATTAATATATAATAAGCTGTATTCCATGTATTTAATTTTTGACATATTGATCATTCCTACACATTCATAAACTGAATTTTTTCACAACAAAAGTAAATGATAATTAAAAATATAATAAATTTTAAGTATCAATATTGTTTAAAATTTATTTTAATCTTACTATATATATATATAAAAAACAACTAAGTTCATACTTAGTTAATTTTTTTTTTTTAAATTCAGAATAATTAATCATTGATTCAATTGTAGTATATACACTTAAATGCCATTAAATCTAATGACCTAGCAGTATTGTCTTCATATTTATTATGTAATTATTATTTTTTTAAAACAATTCTAATAGAGATACCAGATTTATTCAAAATAATAAAATTACAAACTTAAGTATTAAGTTATTACTAAGAGAAATCAAATTTATTTGTTAAATATATATTCTAGCTTGTAAATGTATTTATATTGAAAGCAATGTACAAGTCAGTATATGTTTATGTTAGTGGTTCAAAGAATGTTAAAAGAGTTTTCTGATAGTTGAAAATTTCTATTGATCTAATATTATTTAAATATTTACTATTTTTTTTTTATCATTTAACCTTCAAACATATTTATTTGTTTTTAACATACTAAACATCAAGAAAAAAAAAAAATAAGTCAAAAGTATAAAGTATAATTAATGAACTGAACATTCTTACTGAAACAAAATATCAACTATGGATATTAAAACTTATCCTGCTAACCTATTATAAATAAATCACTTTGCAAAAGATTTGTTTACATTAACACAAAAATAAATTCCATTAACCAATAATTAGAAAGAACTGAAGAATATAATTAATTTATCTTTACTGTTTGAGTAAAAAGAAATTGGATAAATTAAGTAGCACATACTCAAATACTTTTCTAATTTTCATAATTGTTACATATACAAAGTTTCATAATTCATTCATAAAAAATAATTAAATCAAGGTCAAAATATAAACTATGGTAATATCAGTTTACAAATGTAAACTATTTAAGATAAGTTTTATTGCAATTTATTTACAAATAATTGTAAATTTAATATGCACACTGGAAAAACATGTATGGATGAAATTATAGTAATTTAAATCAATAATTATTTCTTTCAAAAATAAAACAAAACAGTTTAAATAAATTTTTGTTTTACGGTTATATTAAATATTTTTGAGAAATTCGTAACATACCAGACTGAGTGGGCTTCGGACTACAGGAACGAGGTAATAGATGTCTGCGGACAGATTTCATATTCTTTTTTAAAAAGTAGCACTTATAATATAGATTTCAAACGATTATCTGAAATATAAAAAGCATCAGTAAGAACAAAAAAGTTAGAAGATGAATTCAAACAACTTTCTTTCATTCGACATTAGCAATCCTTAAAAACAGCACAACTCAAAATAAATAATAAAACGAAACTAAAAACTAATAAGTAATAGTAAATGAAGTGAAAAAAATATAATTATAAAATCGATCTCATTAAGTTACATAAAAGAGAACATGCTGTATTTTCAAATTTATATAAAATATGAAAAAATGGTACAAAAGAAAATTATTTAGACCAGGAACTTAATTTAGTATTTACAATATGAATTTAAAATCGAAACTGTATTTTACCTAGACACAAATACCGCAACTAACAAGCCGTTTTCGAAACTTTCGTCATGGTGAAACTATTAAATTTATAAAATGCCTTCTACAACCTTTTATTTTATAAAACTAACAGCTTCACCAAGTCGTGCAGCGCAACAGATCGCTAAAATATTTGAGGAATTTAGTAAACCACTGACGTCACAAATATTTCCCGGCGGGCTTGGTATTTTTTCCTTTGACTATTAATTGTTTTTTTTTTCACTAGAGAAAGTTTTCAACGGTAATGCAGCGATGAAACCTAATTTTTTTTTACATTCAAAGAAATAACTTCATAAAAGTGCATCAAAATTTGCAATCAATAAATTGTTTACCTTTCTTGAAAACACATGTATTGATGCTACTCTTTAAATTCCATTATAATCACATACTTTGATATATCCTTATAGTTGCATCGAAATTCCTGAATCATCGTATCGCATATTTTATCGAAACATAATTTAAATTTATTTAAGTATGAAAAAAATGTTACATATTTGGAAAATAATGTTGAAATTCAGAAATAAAAATAATTATTCATTAAAAAAAAAATTCTAAAAAAGAACATTAGAAAAATATTTCTGCAAAATATTGAATATTTTATCTCATTTTTATCACATTAAAATACAATCATCATATAATGTGTATACCACACTGGAATTAACTATAATTTATAATGCAAAAAATTTACAATCTTTTTGAAATCAGTTACGTATAAGTAGACTGGAAGAAACTAAATTTACAAAAGCATAATAAAAGTTATAATTCACTCAAAACAGAAAGGAAATTGAGACTATTGAAAGACTAGATATTAAATACAGCGTTATGAGTTCTAATCAGTAGATTTTAATTGAAATTTAGACTTCCATAGGAAATTTGATCCTTATATGCTTAGATACATTAATCTAAAAATCTGTTTATCTAATTATATTGATCAACATATAAATTATTTTCTGAATTCTAATTTTCAGTCTTCATTGACAATTATTCCGACCAACAGTGATTCGATAAAACCTATTTTAAGCCAGACAAGGACAATTAATATCTATTAAATGCATTATCACTACACTACTGGCACAAGAAGATATAATAATAATTACTTTGAACGAGCAGGATGTGTATGTGATGCAAACGATTGTATTGAAACGCATGAGCAATTCTATATATGTGTAATAGAATGTTAGAATTGTGTTTTCTTGCTACTTTTCTGTACTTAGTCAATTCATTCATTTATCTAAATTCTCTCTCTCTCTTGCCCCTTTTGCTAAAACTTTCCATTTAGGAGTACTTCTCCCCCCCCCCTCCCATTTCATAACCCCATCTTATCCATCGCTCCATCCCAAAAATGATTGCGATGTACTTCAGTTACATAAAAATAAAATGATGCAAATTGATGATAATTATCAGGCTTTTATTTTTAATATTAAATTTTTATATTTTTTTCTAAATGTCTTATATTAAAACAAATAGCATGATAGCAATTTTCAACCATTTTAATTTACGAAGAAAATTCACAACAATTATTTAAATTATTAGGTAGATTTTCAATTATGACCTTCAAGAATTTTACTATGATCTTTGAGCTCATAACATGGAGTTGAATTTTTTAAAATTTTGATTCAAATAAAAAATAACTTTAAGTTAGAATTACTTAAATATAAATATATACTAAATATATAATTTTAATATAAATATATGCTAAATATATAATTTTAATATAAATATATACAAAATATATAATTTTAATATAAATATATACTAAATATATAATTTTAATATAAATATATACTAAATATATAATTTTATAAAATTATATTTTTAACAAAAAAAAAAAAAAAAAATTAAGTCAGAATTACTTAAATCGTATATTTCGGTACTTATTCTTCATCGACGCATATAAGACAAAAAAAAAAAAATAAATGAAAAACTGCTTAACAATAGCACTTCAAAGGAGGCTTGTGTAAAGCTCATTGCGCTTGTAATCTTGTTGTAAAGACAATTGCTGGATAAATCACGAAGGATTTTCCAATTTTTCCTACCCTATTACATATTCTTGAGGACCCTCATTTCTGTAGAAATTATAATTAGGCAGTAAAGAAGTATGGTGCTTTAAACGCGTTTCTTGAAGCAATACTATATTCGATTCGTAGTTTAAGATGAAATAATTTCGACATTATACCACAAACATTTCAGTAGCAAATACGGTGTCCAGTGATCGAATCATTTCTTAGCATTTTGGTTGCTTTGGGAGGCCAGGCTATTTATAAAGATCTGTAACTTATCTGCTTTGTTTCGAGCAGAATTAAGTTTATTAATGAGGCCATAAAAAGTGAAAAGAGAGACATTCTCTCTAATATATGTAGATTTCTGGAAAATTTAGGTCTTCCTTGCTTGGTAATGAACTCATTTGATTCTGAATGATAGGAGTAAGTGCTGTTCAATGCAAAACTGAAATTAGAGTCTGCTTCCCAGGAAGGTGCATGTCTAAGATTACGTGCTTGTTGATTGGGATTTCGATTGATCTTGGAAATTTTTGGACAGCTTCTCCGAACAACGGTATGGCCGGTAAAACCGCTATTAATGCAGGTAGGATTTTTGATAAGCTATTTAATTTAACTACGGGGACTAAAGATGAATTTGCTCCGGATATTAAAGATTCAGACGGACAGCGGAAATAAATGGTTTTTCTCCTAAGACGGTTTATATCGAAAACAAAATGTTCAACTATATTCAGTTCACAATTAAATTTTTAGAGAGCTTGAATCTGATGTCATTTAAGAGTGTCTAATTTTTGCGCATGTAATATTCTTCCAACCGAGTGTTATTTGTTATATTATGTTCTTGAAACTTAATCTTTTAGTAAATGTTTTGAATTATTTCATATACAAATGTAAATAGACTTTAAAATATACTGTAAATTAATAGTTTAAAAAACTAAAAAACACGTTTTTAGAGTTAATCAAACTAAACAGTAAAAAATAATTGTTAACATAAGAATAAAATTACTGACGAGAAAATTAATGTCACTGTTCAAAAAGCGTGGGGTGCTCGATATCAATCGTTATAATTTTTCCCTAGTTTCATTCCGAAATGCAGAGTTAGTTTAAAAATGTCATACAAAGCCCCCACGCTTTTAGAACAGTGATAGTAATTTTATTCTTATGTTAACAATTTTTTTTTTTACTTTTTAGTTTGATTAACTCTAAAAGCCTGTTTTTTTTAAACTATTAATTTATTTTTTACTTTTTGGTTTGATCTGTGTTTTCTTGCTACTTTTCTGTACTTAGTCAATTCATTCATTTATCTAAATTCTCTCTCTCTCTCTCTCTGCCCCTTTTGCTAAAACTTTCCATTTAGGAGTACTTCTCTCCCCCCTCCCATTTCATAACCCCATCTTATCCATCGCTCCATTCCAAAAATGATTGCGATGTACTTCAGTTACATAAAAATAAAATGATGCAAATTGATGATAATTATCAGGCTTTTATTTTTAATATTAAATTTTTATATTTTTTTCTAAATGTCTTATATTAAAACAAATAGCATGATAGCAATTTTCAACCATTTTAATTTACGAAGAAAATTCACAACAATTATTTAAATTATTAGGTAGATTTTCAATTATGGCCTTCAAGAATTTTACTATGATCTTTGAGCTCATAACATGGAGTTGAATTTTTTAAAATTTTGATTCAAATAAAAATATAACTTTAAGTTAGAATTACTTAAATATAAATATATACTAAATATATAATTTTAATATAAATATATGCTAAATATATAATTTTAATATAAATACATACAAAATATATAATTTTAATATAAATATATACTAAATATATAATTTTAATATAAATATATACTAAATATATAATTTTATAAAATTATATTTTTTAACAAAAAAAAAAAAATTAAGTCAGAATTACTTAAATCGTATATTTCGGTACTTATTCTTCATCGAAGCATATAAGACAAAAAAAAAAAAATAAATAAATGAAAAACTGCTTAACAATAGCACTTCAAAGGAGGCTTGTGTAAAGCTCATTGCGCTTGTAATCTTGTTGTAAAGAGACAATTGCTGGATAAATCACGAAGGATTTTCCAATTTTTCCTACCCTATTACATATTCTTGAGGACCCTCATTTCTGTAGAAATTATAATTAGGCAGTAAAGAAGTATGGTGCTTTAAACGCGTTTCTTGAAGCAATACTATATTCGATTCGTAGTTTAAGATGAAATAATTTCGACATTATACCACAAACATTTCAGTAGCAAATACGGTGTCCAGTGATCGAATCATTTCTTAGCATTTTGGTTGCTTTGGGAGGCCAGGCTATTTATAAAGATCTGTAACTTATCTGCTTTGTTTCGAGCAGAATTAAGTTTATTAATGAGGCCATAAAAAGTGAAAAGAGAGACATTCTCTCCTAATATATGTAGATTTCTGGAAAATTTAGGTCTTCCTTGCTTGGTAATGAACTCATTTGATTCTGAATGATAGGAGTAAGTGCTGTTCAATGCAAAACTGAAATTAGAGTCTGCTTCCCAGGAAGGTGCATGTCTAAGATTACGTGCTTGTTGATTGGGATTTCGATTGATCTTGGAAATTTTTGGACAGCTTCTCCGAACAACGGTATGGCCGGTAAAACCGCTATTAATGCAGGTAGGATTTTTGATAAGCTATTTAATTTAACTACGGGGACTAAAGATGAATTTGCTCCGGATATTAAAGATTCAGACGGACAGCGGAAATAAATGGTTTTTCTCCTAAGACGGTTTATATCGAAAACAAAATGTTCAACTATATTCAGTTCACAATTAAATTTTTAGAGAGCTTGAATCTGATGTCATTTAAGAGTGTCTAATTTTTGCGCATGTAATATTCTTCCAACCGAGTGTTATTTGTTATATTATGTTCTTGAAACTTAATCTTTTAGTAAATGTTTTGAATTATTTCATATACAAATGTAAATAGACTTTAAAATATACTGTAAATTAATAGTTTAAAAAAACTAAAAAACACGTTTTTAGAGTTAATCAAACTAAACAGTAAAAAATAATTGTTAACATAAGAATAAAATTACTGACGAGAAAATTAATGTCACTGTTCAAAAGCGTGGGGTGCTCGATATCAATCGTTATAATTTTTCCCTAGTTTCATTCCGAAATGCAGAGTTAGTTTAAAAATGTCATACAAAGCCCCCACGCTTTTAGAACAGTGATAGTAATTTTATTCTTATGTTAACAATTTTTTTTTTTACTTTTTAGTTTGATTAACTCTAAAAGCCTGTTTTTTTTTTAAACTATTAATTTATTTTTTACTTTTGGTTTGATCTGTGTTTTCTTGCTACTTTTCTGTACTTAGTCAATTCATTCATTTATCTAAATTCTCTCTCTCTCTCTCTCTCTCTTTGCCCCTTTTGCTAAAACTTTCCATTTAGGAGTACTTCTCTCCCCCCCTCCCATTTCATAACCCCATCTTATCCATCGCTCCATTCCAAAAATGATTGATGTACTTCAGTTACATAAAAATAAAATGATGCAAATTGATGATAATTATCAGGCTTTTATTTTTAATATTAAATTTTTATATTTTTTTCTAAATGTCTTATATTAAAACAAATAGCATGATAGCAATTTTCAACCATTTTAATTTACGAAGAAAATTCACAACAATTATTTAAATTATTAGGTAGATTTTCAATTATGGCCTTCAAGAATTTTACTATGATCTTTGAGCTCATAACATGGAGTTGAATTTTTTAAAATTTTGATTCAAATAAAAATATAACTTTAAGTTAGAATTACTTAAATATAAATATATACTAAATATATAATTTTAATATAAATATATGCTAAATATATAATTTTAATATAAATATATACAAAATATATAATTTTAATATAAATTATACTAAATATATAATTTTAATATAAATATATAAAATTTTAATTTTAAAAATTATATTTTTTAACAAAAAAAAAATTAAGTCAGAATTACTTAAATCGTATATTTCGGTACTTATTCTTCATCGAAGCATATAAGACAAAAAAAAAATAAATAAATGAAAAACTGCTTAACAATAGCACTTCAAAGGAGGCTTGTGTAAAGCTCATTGCGCTTGTAATCTTGTTGTAAAGACAATTGCTGGATAAATCACGAAGGATTTTCCAATTTTTCCTACCCTATTACATATTCTTGAGGACCCTCATTTCTGTAGAAATTATAATTAGGCAGTAAAGAAGTATGGTGCTTTAAACGCGTTTCTTGAAGCAATACTATATTCGATTCGTAGTTTAAGATGAAATAATTTCGACATTATACCACAAACATTTCAGTAGCAAATACGGTGTCCAGTGATCGAATCATTTCTTAGCATTTTGGTTGCTTTGGGAGGCCAGGCTATTTATAAAGATCTGTAACTTATCTGCTTTGTTTCGAGCAGAATTAAGTTTATTAATGAGGCCATAAAAAGTGAAAAGAGAGACATTCTCTCCTAATATATGTAGATTTCTGGAAAATTTAGGTCTTCCTTGCTTGGTAATGAACTCATTTGATTCTGAATGATAGGAGTAAGTGCTGTTCAATGCAAAACTGAAATTAGAGTCTGCTTCCCAGGAAGGTGCATGTCTAAGATTACGTGCTTGTTGATTGGGATTTCGATTGATCTTGGAAATTTTTGGACAGCTTCTCCGAACAACGGTATGGCCGGTAAAACCGCTATTAATGCAGGTAGGATTTTTGATAAGCTATTTAATTTAACTACGGGGACTAAAGATGAATTTGCTCCGGATATTAAAGATTCAGACGGACAGCGGAAATAAATGGTTTTTCTCCTAAGACGGTTTATATCGAAAACAAAATGTTCAACTATATTCAGTTCACAATTAAATTTTTAGAGAGCTTGAATCTGATGTCATTTAAGAGTGTCTAATTTTTGCGCATGTAATATTCTTCCAACCGAGTGTTATTTGTTATATTATGTTCTTGAAACTTAATCTTTTTAGTAAATGTTTTGAATTATTTCATATACAAATGTAAATAGACTTTAAAATATACTGTAAATTAATAGTTTAAAAAAAACTAAAAAACACGTTTTTAGAGTTAATCAAACTAAACAGTAAAAAATAATTGTTAACATAAGAATAAAATTACTGACGAGAAAATTAATGTCACTGTTCTAAAAGCGTGGGGTGCTCGATATCAATCGTTATAATTTTTCCTAGTTTCATTCCGAAATGCAGAGTTAGTTTAAAAATGTCATACAAAGCCCCCACGCTTTTAGAACAGTGATAGTAATTTTATTCTTATGTTAACAATTTTTTTTTACTTTTTAGTTTGATTAACTCTAAAAGCCTGTTTTTTTTAAACTATTAATTTATTTTTTACTTTTTGGTTTGATCTGTGTTTTCTTGCTACTTTTCTGTACTTAGTCAATTCATTCATTTATCTAAATTCTCTCTCTCTCTCTCTCTCTCTTGCCCTTTTGCTAAAACTTTCCATTTAGGAGTACTTCTCTCCCCCTCCCATTTCATAACCCCATCTTATCCATCGCTCCATTCCAAAAATGATTGCGATGTACTTCAGTTACATAAAATAAAATGATGCAAATTGATGATAATTATCAGGCTTTTATTTTTAATATTAAATTTTTATATTTTTTTCTAAATGTCTTATATTAAAACAAATAGCATGATAGCAATTTTCAACCATTTTAATTTACGAAGAAAATTCACAACAATTATTTAAATTATTAGGTAGATTTTCAATTATGGCCTTCAAGAATTTTACTATGATCTTTGAGCTCATAACATGGAGTTGAATTTTTTAAAATTTTGATTCAAATAAAAATATAACTTTAAGTTAGAATTACTTAAATATAAATATATACTAAATATATAATTTTAATATAAATATATGCTAAATATATAATTTTAATATATAATATATAATTTAATACTAAATATATAATTTTAATATAAATATATATTTTTAAAAATTATATTTTTTAACAAAAAAAATTAAGTCAGAATTACTTAAATCGTATATTTCGGTACTTATTC
>BPLR01011646.1:0-31570 GCA_021605095.1 Caerostris extrusa | reverse complement strand
TTGAGTTAAATAAATTAAAAAAGTAAAAAATTTAGTTGGTAAGAATTCTGCTCTTAGTCTAGCAAGTTATTAGTAAATTATGTAGTCTTCTGGTCTCTTATAAAATTAATAAAGAATCCTGACTATGCTAGCAGGTTATTAGCAAAGGATATATATTCTTCAATTTTCCAATAAAGGATAATAAAAAAAAGAATCCTTAAAAAGAATAATAATAACAAGTGATATATAAAATATTCTTTATAAAGTTAATTCCTACTTTTTTTCACTATATTGCAGAAAAGTCCTTCTACAAATAAAGGCTGCCATTTACATCTGGCGCCATCTGGTAGATACATGTAACTTAAATCTAAAAAAATAAAAGGTAATTAATTAAATTTGTAAAGATGAATTAGCATTCGAAAAAACTGCTTTAGCATCAAGTATCCTCCACTACAAGTTTAAAAAATCTTGAGTGGTCTATGAACGAGTGGCGGAATGAAAAATTATTTCGTGAACATTGCAAATTTGAGCAAGATATATAACAAGTGGGCTGAAAAGTTCATAGCCGACAAATAGATGGCGCTACTAGTATTAAATCCATATACACGTGTCTTTTGAAGGTTGGGACTAACTAAATCATATGGATTTAATACTAGTAGCGCTCATGTCAGCCTACGAACTTTTCAGCCCACGTTTTTACAGGGACAGTGTGAGTTAATAGTAGGAATTGAAAAAAAGAATCTTGTTCTTATGCTCGCACGTTATTAACAAAGGATATATTCTTCTATTACCAATAAAAAAGGATAATAAAAAAGAATGTAAAATAAAAATAAAAATAACAATAATAAAAAAGGACCATCTTAATTGCAAAGGTGTATTCTTCTAGTTTTTAATAAAATAAAATTAATAAAAAAGATCCCCTGTACTTATGCTCACACGTTATTAGCGAAGGATATGTTCTTATCGTTTCCAATACAATAATAATAGTGTTGAAAAAGAATCCTTCCTATTCTAGTCATTACTTGCAAAGCATATATTCTTCTTGCCACCAATGAAATACAACAAAATGGCAAAAAAGTTTTCTCTAATTTAAACATTTACATTTTTACTGAGTTAACACTGGATCAAGTTCTTTTCAATTCTTTCTATTAGCTCACACTCTCCTATATATATCTTGTTCACATTTTCTTTCTTTCATAAAACACTTTTTATTCCTCCACGTTCAAATACATTTTTGAACTTGTAATGGATGACACTGGATGTTAATACAGATTTTCAAATATTAATTCAGTACTTAAATTTAATTCATTAATTTTAGTTTTTTATTGATTTAAGTTGCATGCATCTACCAATAGATGGCGCCAACTGTAGGAGGAAAATTTCAAGTTTATTTATAAAGGAGTTTCTGCAATATAGTGAAAAAAAAAGTAGGAATTGTAGAAATTAAGTAGAAATAGTAGAGGAAAGTATAATTTTTTTGTATTACTTGTTTTACAGCATTTTGAAAGTGGGATTTCATTATAAGCACCTGGTACACAATCCATAAGACATGCCATTTTAAATTGAGATGTTGTTTTTTCAAATTCAATTCAAGTAATTCAATTCAATTTAATTTAAATTAAAATTTACAGTTTTTCATGAATAACAAAAATAATACTTTTTGCATTTGTATAAATTGAT
Organism: Caerostris extrusa; assembly: GCA_021605095.1. NCBI lineage: Eukaryota > Metazoa > Arthropoda > Arachnida > Araneae > Araneidae > Caerostris > Caerostris extrusa. The sequence continues at coordinate 29,911 of BPLR01011646.1, read as the reverse complement.
AATACTTAAAATAATTTCTTGATTCTTTATAAAAAAAAATGTAAATAAAAAAAAAAAGTTCAGAAATTTAAGTAAACTGTCAGAACTGTGCTAAAAAAAAGAGAGACATCAGATTTGAATCCATTTTTATTTAATGATATATTATCTCTGCAAATTATTACTAACATTTTGTAATCAAATATGCTGATCCTAGTTTATGTTAGAAATACAAAGAGTCGTCTGTCTATATTTTTAAAGTAAATCAAATTTAAAGAAAAACATTTAAGGTCAATGTTCCGCTACTACGATCCAACGTAAATGAATAATAACTAAATAAGAAGTTATTTTTCAATTCCTACTAATAGTTCACACTCTCCTATATATATCTTGTTCAAATTTTGAATCGTCCATAAAATACTTTTTATGCCTCCACTCAAGTTCAAATACATTTTTTTGAACTTGTAGCGGATGATACTGAATGTTAACACAGTTTCTTCAAATATTCATTCATTCATTAAATTTAATTAATTAATTATATTTTTTTTTATATTTAAGTTGTATGTATCTAATAATAGAGGGCACCAGATGTAAGAGAAAATTTCAACTTTATTTTTAAAGGACTTTCTGCAATAGAGTGAAAAAAAGTAGGAATTGACTTTAAAATTGTTCTTTTATATTACTCGTTTTACATCCATTCGTATCTCTTTTATTTCTAAATAAACAGGAATTGATTAAAATTATTGTTTTTCACAGTATTGGAAATTGGACTCCTTCAGATCCAACAGGTCTGTGCCCCTGACGTTGGAAGGCTGGGCACACGTACCGTAGAGCCTCACTTTTCTTGCCGTTATGAACCATTTTATTTTGCAGTCGCATACCAAGGGATTATCTGAAAAGGAAATTGAATAAATGAAACATAGTTCTTCAAATTCAAATGGAAACACATAAGATATATAAGCGCAGATATAGATATACACAGTCCAATCACATTAATGTGACCACTTGTCAAAAGCCAGAATAACCAGCTTTGGACGTCGGATAAATCACTACGTTTCTGCATTACGCCAACGATTGAGATGCTTTCCGATGCGCTAGGACAGGGGTCTCAAACTTACCAGCCTTAGGGCCGTACTGTTTACTCCGGTAAGTACCAAGGGCCAAAACCGTTTTCATTTTTCTGCCATTATCTCTAATTTCTAGATTAGTCGCCGAGTACGCTCTCTGTGCGAGCATACGCCTGCTAAATTCGCTGGTTCAATTACTACAATCTCTTTTTAATAGTTAGTACGAATAAAATTGATCCACAACTACAAACTATTGTCAGTGAAAAATCACAATTACATAAATCTGATTAATATTTTTTTTTATAAGTGGATACAACACGGTTTCATTCGCGTTCATTTAGCTTTTCCGTTCCTGGGGGATTTTCTGGATAAAAATTATCAAATGTTTCATTCAGGATATATATATTCCAAACATCGACATACATACATATGCGATACTCTTTTCCCCCAACATAACTAGCGAGGGTAACCGCGGGATGTTCACTAGTTTATAATGTTAGTGGGATTCATTTCAATTATTTGTTAGTTGTTATGCTTAAGTTAAATTTTCTGCGTATTTTGCTTGTCATGAAGCTTTACATAGCAAATAAATAAAACCCAGTTATTATGATTCTGTGTTTTTTTTTATTCAACTTATTACAGCAACAATAAGCAATTCGCTGTCGCGGGCCGGATTGAGTACATTGGCGGGCCGGATTTGGCCCGCGGGCTGCAGTTTGGAGACAACTGCCCTAGGACATCCTTTATATACACTCCACTGCAATGCTGCCTTTTGTGATGGGTTATTTCACGTTGGCGTTCAAAGTAGGTGGTGGGCACATTAATGTGACTGGACTGTGTATAAACGCAGATAAGATATATAAACGCAGAATTGATGATAGATAAATAAAAGCGCAAATATATGTGCTCTTTATCTATTTCACACGAATTTAAGACAAATAAAACAACGGAATATAATAACAATATAATTAATACTGGGGCCGTAATGGTCGAGTGGCTAGCGCTCTGTATGACAGGTTTCGGGTTCGAGTCCCGGCAGTGCCATGGATGTGTGTAGTAGTTCGGAATCCACTTTAAAAGGTAAGTCACGGTCTAACACTATCGTAGAGCGTTGCGGGGGTATTGTGACTCCGCTTCCGCAGCTTATCTTCAAGCTCCTCGCATCCGCTGTAGAGCTAAGTGAGTAACGTCTGCGCGGCACTTGCCTTAAGGCATCCAAGACTAAGTGTTTGCCAGCTGCAGTGGAACAAAAAATATATAATTAATACTTAGAAAATTTGATTCTCATCATAAACTGATTTATTTATTTTCACTCACAGCTCTAAGCTACTATATGCAAAACTTTTAGAGGAGTTTTAAGGTTATTAAAAACTGAAATCGGGCAGCCAAATTTCAACTTATCAGCACATTCGAGAACGGATGAATACCAATATTTAATAATTCACGAGATATAGGAAGAAATTGATGGGAATACTACAAGAATGGCCAAATTCACAAGCCACATGTATGTTGTATAGATCAAGAACTTCATAAAGAAGGAATTGTTCAAGAATCTCTAAAAGAATATACAAAAGTAAGATAAATGTCTTCGTAAATGAAGAAGAAGTATTCCCAATTCTTCAAGAAACACTATCAAATTCAATAGCTAAGTGAATATATCAAAGTTTGAAAATATTACTCGTAAATAAAGAATGAAGTATTCCAAATAAAATAAGAAGCACTATACAGCTTCATAAGCATGGGAAAAGGCCAAAAGTAATAAATGTGAAACTTCAAGAAGAAGGAATTGATCAACGCACTACGAGTACTTACAACTATTGGATAAACAAATGTTTAAAATCCCAAGCCAAGACGCGAAAAGTGCTTCAAAACCCTACTACAAAACACTTCAAACAAAAGCTAAATTTTCCAAAAAAATTCCTTCCGCCAAAATTTGCAATGGAGTTTTATTTGCTTGGCCCTCATTTTCGGATAACGTCACGGACACCTAACCAGGACAACGTCATGTTCTCACATGATAATAAGTTGTGTATTTTTTTTTTCATTGGCCGCCATCACACTCTAGGATGGTCTCTACACACTACCTCCCTGTTTTCACTGAAACTAAGCTGTGCTGAGACTCGAGGAGTCCTCGTAACGCTTCACAGATGGTGCTGTTTGTACAAACAATATGCCCCTGGGCCTTGTTATGCTTGCAAACATTCAAGTATTAAAGAAAAGTTAAACATTACATTACTTATATAAAAAACGCTTGGAGCCTGAATGGCTGAGTGTCTATAGCTGTGGCTCTCAGAGCCGCGGGTTCGAGTGCCGACGGTGCCATGGATGTTTGCAATGGTTCGGAATCCACTTTTTAACCGTAGGTCCCGGTCTCTTACGACTGTAAGAGCGCCACGGTGCCAAAGTCAGATTTCTACCTACGGGTTCTCTATCAAAACCGAAGCTGCCCCCTCTTCCCTCCTTCCCTCCTTCCATGAGGGAAACGATAACGACAACAACATCACATCACTGTGCCTAGAGAAGACATAAGATCGGTTCCGGTATTACGATTTAAAGTAAATTTAGGTTTACCTACGGCTTAAAGTGGATTCCGAACCACTACAAACATCCATTACACAGCCGGGACTTGAACCCGAAAACTGTGACACCGAGCGCCAGAGTGCTAGACACTCGGCCATTCATGCCCAGTGAATGCAGCACAAAAATTTCACATTAAGCATCAAAACAACTTAAAGTTACACAGTCTACAATTGAAAGTAAGCACAATCTAATACATAAAAAATCAAAAATACTCATACATAGTTTTAACACCAAAAATAATAAAATGAAAGATTAGTTTTCGTTAGTAGGTAACATACATATTTTAGTTATCTTCTTCTTCAACAGCGCAACAGCCCCATGATGCTCCATAGGCCGTCTACCTACGGGAAGATTCCAAAACAGGAAAATTTTCTATTTACTGGTTAAGGTTGTCAAACCTAAGCCCACCGCGCGACAGCCATATTATACAGGACCTACGGCTTAAAGGGGATTCCGAACCGCTACAAACATCCATAGCCCCGCCGGGACTCAAACATGAAACCTGTGCCACAAAGCTGTATTGCTGTTGTAGAAATAAGGATTATTGTTGGAGAGGTGATCAATTTTAAAACCTGCAAAAACCATAATCCTTTTCCTTGTTTTATCTTTTTCTTTAATTCTCTGTTATAATTTTGCAACAGATTTTAGAATATTTTTGTTCTATGACGTCTCTTCCCACATTCTTCGAGTAATTACGATGATGTCAGATGGACAATTGCTTCTAGACATGGGAACATTTTCATCTGCGTGTGCTTATGATAAAGTTAGAAAATTACGATGATGTCAGATGACAATTGCTTGCAAACATTTTCATCTGTGTGTGCTTATGATAAAGTTAGAGAATTACATGCAAACATTTTCATCTGTTTTCATCTGTGTGCTTATGATAAAGTTAGAGAATTACGATGAGGTCAGATGACAATTGCTTTTAGACATGGAAATATTTTCATATGTGTGAGCTTATGTTAAAGTTAGAGAATTACGATGATGTCAGGTGACAATTGCTTATAGACATGGAAACATTTTCATGTGTGTGTGCTTATGATAAAGTTAGAGAATTACGATGAGGTCAGATGACAATTGCTTATAGACATGGAAACAGTTTCTTCTTTGCGTGCTAATGATAAAGTTAGAGAATTACGATGATGTCAGATGAAAATTGCTTACAGACAGGGAAACATTTTCATCTGTGTGTGCTTATGAGGAAGTTAGAGAATTACGATGATGTCAGATGGCAATTGCTTACAGACATGAAAATATTTTCATCTGCGTGTGCTTATGGTAAAGTTAAAAAATTACAATGATGTCAGATGAAAATTGCTTCTAGACATGGAAACATTTTCACCTGCGTGTGCTTGTGATAAAGTTAGAGAATGACGATGATGTCAGGTGACAATTGCTTATAGACATGGAAACATTTTCATCTTTGTATGCTTATGATAAAGTTAGAGAACTACGATGATGTCAGATGACAATTGCTTATAGACATGGAAACAATTTCATGTGTGTGTGCTTATGATAAGGTTAGAGAATTACGATGATGTCAGATGACAATTGCTTATAGACATGTAAACATTTTCATCTGTGTGTGCTCATGATAAAGTTAGAGAATTAGGATGATGTCAGATGACAATTGCTTATAGACATGTAAACATTTTCATCTGTGTGTGCTCATGATAAAGTTAGAGAATTAGGATGATGTCAGATGACAATTGCTTATAGACATGTAAACATCATCTGTGTGTGCTCATGATAAAGTTAGAGAATTAGGATGATATCAGATGACAATTGCTTATAGACATGGAAACATTTTCATCTTTGTATGCTTATGATAAAGTTAGAGAACTACGATGATGTCAGATGACAATTGCTTATAGACATGGAAACAATTTCATTTGTGTGTGCTTATGATAAGGTTAGATGAATTACGATGATGTCAGATGACAAAATTAGAGAATTATAGACATGTAAACATTTTCATCTTTGTATGCTCATGATAAAGTTAGAGAATTAGGATGATGTCAGATGACAATTGCTTATAGACATGTAAACATTTTCATCTTTGTATGCTCATGATAAATTTAGAGAATTAGGATGATGTCAAATGACAATTGCTTATGGACATGTAAACATTTTCATCTGTGTGCTCATGATCATGATAACATGTTTTTCATCTGTGTGTGCTCATCTTATACATTTCTTACCGTCAATGCCGACTTCAACAATCGTTTTCCAAACGTCCTTCCATACAGTCGACGGAAGGTGCTGGAATTGGTTCTTATCGAAATTCACGGTTTCAAGACTAGGCATGTTTGTAAACATGTTGTCAGGCAAAGTTGCTATATTTTGTTCGCTAAAAATGCAAGAGGAATAAGTTAGTTGCATTATATCCTAAATTCAATAGAGAAAAATTATAGTTTAAAAAAACTAAAAAAAAAAAAAAACCCGCTTTTAGAGTGAATCAAACTGTAAAAAATAATTGTTAACGTAAGAATAAAATGACTGAGGACAAAATGAATGTCACTGTTCTACAAGCGTGGGGGCTCAGCATGACATTTTAAAACAAACTCTGCATTTCGGAATGAAACTAGCGAAAAATTTTAACGATTTATATCGAGCAACCCACGTTTATAACGGTGGCATTCATTTTCACGTCAGCCATTTCATTCTTACGTTAACAATTATTTTTTACTTTTTAGTTTGATTCACTCTAAAAGCGTGTTTTTTAGTTTTCTTAAACTATAATTTATTTTTTACTTTGATTAACTCTAAAAGTGCGTTTTTAAACTATAATATTTAAATGCGGTCCCGGTACACAGGACTGGAACTATAATTCTTACAATAATTTAATTGCGAGTAAAACAAAGGCTAAATGCGAATAGGTCGAGCCAGCCAGGATTCGAACAGGGAATCTTCTGATCCGTAGTCAGACGCGTTATCTGTTGTGCCACTGTCCCACGTAGGTTTGAATGTCTTAGGTACTTTCATTCTACAAGGGTTAAATTGATCTTCATAAGTTAAAATAAAATCACTCATCCTGGCGATCCTAATCATGATGAGATAATAAACTTATCAAAATATTTTAGTGTCATCGGTCCTTGATAAGTCTACAAACTTTAAATTAAATCGGATCGCTTAAAGTAGGGCAAATTCGAGCCCAAAGGGTCAGTTATAAACAAACAAACATACAGGTGAAACTAATAAAAGCTTATTATAATTTAACATTCAAAGAATAGTCTGTAATTTATAAATTGACAAACAGTAGTTCGCCTTCTTATATGTCCGTTTTATTCAATTCCTTCTATTAGCTCACACTCTCCCTATATATATCTTGTTCAAATTTCCAATCGTTCATGAAACACTTTTAATCATCCACTCGAGTTCATATACATTTTTTCGAACTTGTAGTGGATGACACTGATGTGAATACAGCTTTTTCAAATATTAATTCATTCATTAAATTTAATTTATTCACTTTAGTTTTTTTTTTTTTTAGATTTAAGTTGCATGTATCTACCAATAGATGGCGCCAGATAAACTTAAAAAAATGAATGAAAATTATTTATAAAGGACTTTCTACAAAAAAAAAAAAGTTATTGGTATTTACAGTACGCCACAAATTTTACACGTGGACAATGGAAATTGCTAAAGTACAGGCGGGCTGAGGTTCAAATCCGCTGGTGGCATTGTTGCAGTCACGGCTTTTAGATGTACACTAGATGGCGATTAGTGAAATGTGCAAAAAACCGTTTCGCATCGATAGTCGGTCTGTTTGGTGGGAGGTCTTCTGGGTTTTTGCCATACGACACTCAAATGCGGAACATTTGCACCTAAAAGTCCTCCCAAATGGCCTTGTCTTCTCCTATCTCAAGTCGGTAGGCTATTTGTGGTATACATGAGCTTTATCCGATTGTTCAATTCTCACCTTTCTAACGGGTAAGAGACTACATATCCTTAGGTAAGGAGAAAGTGTGGACAACAGAAACAGGAAAAACAAGTAATATAAAAAAAAATTAAAATCAATTCCTATTTTTTTTTTCACCCTATTGCAGAAAAGTCCTTTATAAATAATTTTCCTTCACTTTTAAGTTTATCTGTCGCCGTCTATTGGTAGATACATGCAACTTAAATCTAAACAAGAACTAAAATGAATTAATTAAATTTAATTACTGAATTAATATTTGAAAAAAAAAACAGTATTAACATCAAATGTCATCCACTACAAGTTCAAAAAAAATGTATTTGAACTTGAGTAGATAAATAAAAAGTATTTTGTAAATGATTGAAAATTTGTACAAGATATAAATAGGGAGAGTGTGAGATAATAGAAGGAATTGAAATGACATTCTCACCAGGCAGCCTGACTATCTGCGGGAGACGTTTTACACATTTTGTCCCACCATTGTATCTTTTTTTTTTTTCGCCATCGTATGGCTAGCGCTCTGGCGTCCGGTACCACAGGTATCGGGTTCAAATCCCGGCGGTGCCATGGATGTTTGTAGTGGTTCGAATCCACTTTAAGCCTTAGGTCCCGGTCCTAATAGGATCATAGAGCGTTACGGGGGCATTGTTACTCCGCGTCCGTGGCTTACCATCAAGTTACACGCGCCCCTGGGTAATGCAAAGTGAGTAACATCGGTGCAGCCCTTATAGGCAACCAAAGACGTCCATGTCTGTTTGCCAGCTGCATTGGGAAACAAAAATGTCTCATTTCTGATAGTTGTGAATGCAGCAATGGCTGTCAGCAGGTTTTCAGCATCTGCCTTCCTGCAAGCTGTTGTCACCAGGACACTTTCGCAACTTGGTTAAACAATAAGTTATATATGACCTCTAGATCAGGTCTAATTAAAAAAAAAAAAAAAAGGCAATTAAATATTTTTACTTATTTCAAATCGTGCTCAGTAATAATTCTGGGTCTAAAGACTCGTCCCCACCGAGGCGTGAGGCGGCGATGCGTCATGCGTCAGGGAAGAAATTATTTTCGACCCGACCAGAAATCGCTTTTACGCCTAGTGAAATTCCGCTTCGAGTTGAAAGTGGATCAACGCGAAGCGGTGGATTTCAAAACGGTTTCAAGCCAACCCGGTGAGGCTAGTGATTGGTCAACGCTTCACGCGTCAGTGGGAACAATCCTTAAGGCTTAAAGTGGATTCCAAATGACTACACACATCCACGGATTCGAACCTTTGGTGCCGAGCACCAGCCACTCGGCCATCAGGGCTCCAATTCCGAACCACTAACTAACACCCATGCCACAGCCAGAATTCGAACCTGAAGCCTGTGTTACCAAAGGCCAGAGAGCTAGCTAATTGGCCATCAGGCGTCCTATCAGCTTATTAATTTATCAGCTTATTAATTATTTAGCTATAAAGTAACATACGAGCTTAATTAGTTTTTATTTAACATTGTCGATCGATTATCGTTGTCGCCATGCTAGTTTAAAATAAACGTTCTCTAACGATCAGCGAAAGCGCAATCCATTACATTCTGTTTAAAATCATTTAACTCATATAAGTTTCAATTTATACAATGTGCCTTACAATGTTCTACACACAATTTAGTTTATCAATTAGATTTAACTTACTATAATTCAAAAGGATAAAAGTGAATTTAAATTAATGTCTATGCACCAATTCATAAGTATGTGTTTCTTAGAGACTAAAATCATAATTGGATGGCATTATATTACTTAGATACACATCGTTCCTTGCAATTTAACTTCAACAAGTAATATAAAAAAAGTTTAAAAGTCAATTCCTACTTTTTTTCACTGTATTGCAGAAAGTCCTTTATAAATAATTTTCATTCATTTTTTAAGTTTATCTGGCGCCATAGATTGGTAAATGTATACAATGTGCCTTACAATGTTCTAAGCACAATTCACACTTCGCGCTTCAATGCCTCACGCACGGTGGGAACGAGCCTTAATTAGTGAGGCAATTAAAAATTTTATTTATTTCAAATCGTACTTACCTCAAATCTAACAAGTACAGTTTTGTTGGGCTTGGGAACATGGTCCTCTTCAGGGTTGTGATAGATCCTTTGGTACAGATAAACCTGTCCAGATCTGTCATCTTGGAAAACGCCTTATCGCTGAGAGAATGAGTTTTGGTGTTGTTCATTATGATACCTCTCGTGTCTGGATTCATGTAGTTATTGAAAGCCGGTCCGATTCGTTTGACTTCCGTGTTCTCTATGATGATCTCGTCCCATGTGAAGTTTCTGAACAGTTCCCAGTCCAGCCCTCTTTGGAACGTGCTGTCGTGGATAGTGAACAGACCAATATCATCTGATTTTACCGGGGGTGTCTCGTCGAAGACAGACGCCATGGTACAGTTGACGATTTTGATGAAGATCACTTGATGGTTGGCGGTGAATATCGACGCGGGTATGTACATCATAGTGGACCTTTCCAGGATCAAAGAGTGTATTGGATAGTCTCGGGATTTTCGGAACACTCGTTCCAACGCCTCGTGTCCAGTGAGCCCAGCGCAGGAAACAGTTACTGGAGTCACATCATTCCGACACACGCATGGCTTCAAGTATTCAGGGGGTGGACAGCTACCCTGACAAGAAACTGTGACAAAAATTGCCGCAAAAGAAACTAACAAAAAGAAAACTATGCATAATTATTTTTCCGATGCGAATACTTCTGCAGATGGGCCTCAATAAAAAGAGTGTAAGATGCCCGCTATACACAGTTTACTTCGGATGATGTAATTTAATATGTTGCTGACAAGCGTGGAAAAGGATTGCTTGCTTTGAATGTCCTGAAGTTTGTATTTTTTATCGCTAGGCTAAAAATTTTTGATGATGCCGTTATTCGTAGATTATTAAAAAGTGCTTACTTACCGGAAAAAAAAAAACTTCTTTGCACAGTAAATATAAAAAGCATTCGTGTACTGTCTATTCGCAACTAAAAATTCGTTATCATTAGGAGACAAAATTCGGGGATAAATTATCAGAAGTTTAAAAAACTATTCAAACTTGGAATTTTAAAATAATTACGTAAATATTAAATAATAAAAACAAAATAAATAACAAATATTAAATAAAAATAACAAATATAATAACAAATCTTAAATAAAAATAGCAAAATAAATAACAAATATTAAATAACAATAACAAATATAATAGCAAATATTAAATAAAAAATAAAAAATATTAAATAAAAATAACAAATAAAATAACAAATATTAAATAAAAATAACTATAATAAATATTAAATGAAAATAGCAAAATAAATAACAAATATTAAATAAAAATAGCAAAATAATCAAATATTAAATAAAAATAACTAATATAATAACAAATATTAAATAAAAATAGCAAAATAAATAACAAATATTAAATAAAAACAACAAATATTAAATAACAAATAATTTAAATTTAAATATTTGTTTAACGAATTGCAAAAAAGGTGTAAATATGTAAAGATGTAAAAACGTCTAAAAGTATTCCAACACAGCTAAAGTCCAAAGAAAAAAAAAAAAAAAAAAAAAAACTAACTAAATATTAATTGCAAATTATTTGTAAAAAATTTGTAAGTAACCAATTGACTGTACGAAAATTTTTATATTGTTAGATAGATAGCTGTTTTTTCAATTCCTACTATGAGTTCACACTCTCCCTATATATAGCTTGTTCAAAATTTTAATTGTTAATTAAATACTTTTTATTCATCCACTCCAGTTCAAATACATTTTTTTGAACTTTTAGTGGATGACACTGGATGTTAATACATTTTTTTAAATATTACTTCATTAATTAAATTTAATTAATTAATTTTAGTTTTTTTAGATTTAAGTTGCATGTGTCTAATAATAGATATGAGGAAAATTTCAACTTTTTATTTGGAAAGGACTTTTCTGCAATATAATGAAAAAAAGGTAGAAATTGACTTACATTTTTTTATATATATACTTGTTTTAAATACTAGACATTTCTAGCTTTCGAAAAACAGTTTAGAGTTTGTTTCTAGATGAATCTGTTCCATTACCAGCTATTGGGATACTGAATTTAGGGATTCAAAATTTTCAATTGAACTTCTGTATTTTTTGTTACAATGGTGCCATACCGATAACAGTTATTAAAACTTTTATAATCATAATCTGATGACATTTTAACTCTAAGTTTTCAATGATACTACGTATCTATTAAACTAAGAACTTTAAAATATTTTTTTTTTTTTGTTCTAATGCAGCTGACAAACACTTTTAAACAGCTTGGTCTTGGATGCCTTAAGGCAAGCGCTGCACATACGTTACTCACCTTGAATTACCTAGGGAGCGCGTGTAACTTGAAGATAAGCCACGGACGCGGAGTAACAATGCCCCGCAACGCTCTACGATCCTGTTGGGACCGGGATCTGTTAGGAAGTGGATTCCGAACCCTACAAACATCTATGGCACAGCCGGGACTCGAACCCGAAACCTGTGGTACCGAGCGTCAGAGCGCTAGCCACTCGGCAATTCAGGCCCGAACTTTTAAATATATTAATTAAGAAAATGTGATACATTTTCAAAGTTACTGACTCTCTTAATTGAAAAACAAGTAAAATAAAATTTTTCTTGGGCGAGCTTTTTTTTATTGTAATTTTTAACGATTAAATATTTCTAGAATAATATTGCAAAAATGCAATGATCTGTTTAAAATGAGAATAACCATGTAGTAGTTAACTTGTTTAATCATAGTTATCGACATACTTCTTAGTTGCCTGCATTTAACGGAATTTTTCATTGTTGGCCATTTTAACTTGAAGGCCTTTTGTCATTTCAACTGCCGATAATAAACTGTTGTAGCCTTGTTTAATTTACTCTACGGAAGGCCTAATGTATAGCAATCCAATATTACCATCTCAATTTGCAGCTTCCACAGGGGCCACACTAAATTTCATTTTTCTATTTAATTTAAAATCCAAATTGCCCAATTAAAAATTTTTATGTGAATGCCATTTTTTCTAGTTATATACCTAGAATATTTATCTCTTATATAACATGTGGGCTGTAAAGTTCATAGGCTGACACATAGATGGCGCCATTAGTATTAAATCCATAAGATTTTTAGCTAGCCCTAACCTTCAAAAGACACGTGTATAAATTTGACAGCTGCCGCACTATTAGTATGTGTGTTATAGCATTTTTAGTGTTCATCACGTGCAGTCCACTCGGCTGACTGTCGATTGGACTTCGGTGTGAAATGATGGAGCCATGTTTCATCCATTGTCGCATATCGATGCCAAAATTCGGGTTTATTACGATTGAACAGCTCCAAACACTGCTTAGAATCCTCCATTCATTGTTGTTTTGGGTTGATTGTGAGCTCGCGCGGCACCCACTTTGAACAGAGCTTTCGCATATCCAAATATTCATTCACGATATGTCCAACACGTTCCTTTGATATCTTTTTAGGGTCTCAGCTATCGATCAGAAATTATTTTGTGGACTTTTTGATGTTTTCGTCGGTAACAGCCTCTTTGGAGCGTCCACTGCGTGCATCGTCCTCGGTGCTCATTTCGCCTCGTTCAAATTTAGCAAACCACTTCTCTGTGGTTGACTTTCCTGGTGCAAACTCCGAATAATGTTTATCAAGCCAAGCCTTGGCTTTAATAGCATTTTTTTCGCTCAAAAGCAATGCTTTATTAACACACGAAATTCCTTTTTATCCATTTTTTCCAACTAACAAAAGTTGCTTCACTCAAAATGCTATAACTCCCATACTAATAGTGCAACAGCTGTCCAATTTATACACGTGTCTTTTGAAAGTCAGGGCTAACTAAAAACATATGGATTTAATACTAGTAGCGCCATCTATGTGTCAGCCATTGTGATGGGTACTAAACTTTTAAAAAAATGTGGATCGGATAATAAATAAGAAAAAAAAAGTCGAGAACACTTATTTGGAAATTTATTCTCAGCACCCTATATAGTACATGTAACAATAACTAATCAAACATCACACACAACATTTACAATGAAACAAAATTCAAATAATAAAAATCTTTGACTACGAAAATAAAATAGGCAATAAAAATTATAATATTTTCTATCAAGTTAATTGAAATATATTCAATACATTGAAGATTAAAGCAAATTCAATTCAGATAAATTTATTTCATAATAATTCGCATTTCAAGTTTTTTTTTTTTCTAATGCAGCTGGCTTACAACTTAGAGACTTATCTTGAATGCCTTAAGGCAAGCGCTGCACATGTTACTCACTTTGCATTAACAAGGGTCGCGTGTCACTTGAGGATAAGCCACGGACGTGGAGTAACAATGCTCCCGCAACGCTCTATGATCCTATTAGACCGGGACCTACGATTTAAAAGTGGATTTCGAACCACTACAAATATCCATGGCACCGCCGGGACTTGAACTCGAAACCTGTGGTACCGAGCGCCAGCCACTCGGCCATTCAGAGCCTTCGCATTTAAAGTTAAAGTATGAATTATTATGAATTTTAAGTTTTAAACTAAACCAAAAATGGAACTTTATTCAAACAAAATCCAGATCACAGAAAAGAAAATATCGAATTGTATATCATATTAAATTTCATGTTCATAGTTATTTTATTTAAGAACTCATTCAATCTAAGTATACATTTAAAGCGAAAAAGTAGATTAGAAAATTTTCTTTTTTAAACTTTTTCACACAAAATTCTTGTATAATTTCATAAAAATTTTTTTTTTCTGAAGGTTTAATTTTTGATTTGACAATTTTCAAATCTCAGGCCAGGGATGGGCAAACGTTTTTCGTCGCGGTCCAAAAATTGAAAAAAAAAAAAAAAGTTTGGCGGGCCAAGATAACTTTTTCTAAAATTTTAAAATCAATATACGAGTATTACAGTTTAAATAGGTTAATGAGATGAATGAAATTGCGATTTCATTTTTATAAGTTCCTTATATTGAGTTCGAAGTGAGATGTATTGGTTCTAAGGAACGAGGCTAAATGCTCATCTGTCAGTCTACTTCTGAAATAATTCTTTCTAAGGTTCATAGTTGAAAACACTTGTTCACATATATACACTTTCTATATACAAGTTTATTATAATTGAAGTCCCACTTTCAAAATGCTGTAAAAAACCACTCATCATTATGAGTTCAAATTGGAACTGAAGATACTTGAAGGAGGAGGAAATGGTACGGCATCGAAAAAAGTTCCATCAATTTTCCCATCCGATTGGGTATGATCTTGCCGTGGTGGATGGGCTTTCCACTCACATGTCACATCTGTTGAATGACTTGGAAGTAATTTTTTTCCGTCAAAAAACCGAAACAATCCAGCACATGGAACACTACAGTTGGTTTCATGTGCAACTCATGCCAAGTACGTTGTCATTTCGATTCAAACTATCACTGCCAGCCGAATTGACTTTCTTTAGGCCGCTTACAGCGCCATCTATTCATATACTTTTTCCTTTTGATGCCGTACCGTTTCCCCCTTCTTCAAGTATCTGCAATTCAAATGTGAACTCACTGCGACGAGTGTTTCTTTTTTTTTTTTACAGCATTTTGAAAGTGGGACTGCATATATATCGCATAAGTGAACTTTTAGTAGAATCCAATTACTAAAAGGCACTCCATTCCCATATACTATTTAGAGCAATGGCTAGGTTTTATTAGTACATCCATAGATTTCGTAGCACCCATCTTCATCACACCTATCAATTATCATGGCAATATTTATATCATTTGTCAATACTTACTTAAATAATGAGCGAGGTGTAGTTGTATTTATAATTTAAGATTCATAATTATTTAAAACTTTTAAGAAAAATCTTAAATTTCTTAAGAGAATAATAATTCTTAAGAGTATTTATTTTTAATTATTTAATGTTAGAATAATAATAACTCATGGAAACAAAATAAAAAATCTTATACATTCATTACTCCACTAAAATACCTATAAATA
Organism: Caerostris extrusa; assembly: GCA_021605095.1. NCBI lineage: Eukaryota > Metazoa > Arthropoda > Arachnida > Araneae > Araneidae > Caerostris > Caerostris extrusa. Next base: position 14,377 of record BPLR01011646.1, on the reverse strand, counting down.
CAAGTAATATTAAAAAAAAATTTAAAGTCAATTCCTCCTTTTTTTTCCACTCTATTGCAGAAAGTCCTTTATAAATAATTTTCATAATTTTTTTAAGTTCATCTGGTGCCATCTATTGGTAGATATGGCACTTAAATCTAAAAAAAACTAACATTAATTAATTAAATTTAATTATTGAATTAATATTTGAAAAATTTTACTCATGTGTCATCCACTACAAGTTCAAAAAAATGCATTTGAAATCGAGTGGATGACTAAAAAGCATTTCATGAACGATTGCAAATTTGAGCAAGATATATATCGGGAGAGTGTGAGCTGATAGAAGAAATTGAAATAAGAAAACTGTTTTATAATGAATGCATCAAAAACTAATGGAAAACTGCATGTGAACTTTTAAAAATGTTGTGAGAAATAATCTCGTATCTACTACTAATTTTTTATATTACGTTAATAATTATTTTCGTAAACAAAATAAACTTTTTAACATAGACTGCTCCACTGAAAGCCTGTAAAAAGGAAACCCTTTTATAATCATTGCTTCAGAAATTAATTGAAAACTGTATGTGAAATTGTTAAAATGTTAAATTGTGACAAAAATACTTTGTAATTTGAACGAATTATTGTTTTTTAAGAAATTTAGAATTTTTTTCAAAAAGTTATACTTATATCCTTTGATTAAAAATATTTTTCAATTCCTTCTATAAGCTCACACTCACTATATATATCTTGTTCCAATTTTCAATCGTTCATAAAATACTTTGTATTCATCCACAAGTTCAAACATATTTTTTTTTTTAACTTGTAGTGGATGGCACTGGTTAATACAGTTTTTCAAATATTAATTCAGTAATTAAATTCATTTAATTAATTTTAGTTTTTTTTAGAATTAAGTTGCATGTATCTACCAATAGAGGGCGCCAGATAAACTTTAAAAAATGAATGAAAATTATTTATGAAGGACTTTCTGTAATAGAGTGCAAAAAAGTAGGAATGGACTTAAAAAAGATATTTTTTATATTACTTGTTTTATATTACGATAATAATTATTTTCGTAACAAAATAAAATTTTGGACATTGACTACTCCACTGAAAGCTTGTAAAAAGGAAACCCTTTCTTAATAACTGCTTCAGAAATTAATTGAAAATTGTATGTGAAATTGTTAAAATGTTAAATTGTGACAAAAAATTATTTGTAAGTTGAACGAATTAATGTTTTTAAGAAATGCAAAGTTTTTTTTTTCAAAAAGTTATGCTTATATCCTTTCATTAAGAATACTTTTATTTGAAATATAGATTTAAATTATTCGCAGCACATTCATATCTAAAAACGAAATATAAAATTCATGTTATTTAAATAATATACAGCAAAATATTACCTAAATTTCTCAAAATATTCCGCGGAATTCAAACATTAAATAATTTATATTTGCATTTTATCAAAGTATTTTCTGAATGGCAAACTTAATAACCTATGCTTTTCTTACAATTACTGTTTCAAATTGATTGATACATACTTTTTTATTGAAAATTTTATTAGGTTGTTCCATTTAAATTCTAATCAAAAATATTTAAATATATAACGATTTCAAACAAAATGGCGGAAATCTTAGAATGTACTTCTTTTCATGCAAAATAATAAAAAATTAAAATTTTTTTGTTGTCGCATGTTAACTGTGATATATTTTAATATTGCATTTGCAGTCGAAAATTCTGAAGTTTTCACGACTACAAAAATGGAATTTCGTTATTCAATTTATTTAAAAAAGGCGGCATTAAAAATTGTAAATAACTTTTAAATATTCTCGTTTTGTATACTATTAGTTTAAAAGAAAAAATTATTCATAAGATTATGGATCGAGCAAATACATTTTTAAATAAAAAAATTTTGGAATACTTATATTTTCGAGTGAAAAAAAGAATTCAAGAATTTTGTAATAATAAAAAAATTGTATTTTTGTAAAAAGACTAACTTTTGTTGATCTACAGAATTTAAAATGAAATTCTGTACATCAACAAAAGTTTATTTCTGAATATATTAATATTTATTTAAAAAATACCTTAGTAAATTAAATTATTATTTAAATTATTCTTATTGTTAAGTTACATTAATTTAAATTATTGTATTTCTAAAGTTGATGTTTAATATCAACAGATAATCTTGCTAAAATAGAAATGTAATAAAGAATTGTTCGATTTTTGTAAGACATTAACAAAATAAAAAAATTTTTTCTAAATAAACCATAGATAACAATAATAATAAAACAATAGACAATTATAGGGAAAAAAAAGCTTCAAATTTTTAATTAGATTAATCCACTTAAAATGATTAAAATGTCTTTCAAAAATGTAATTTATTTATTACATTTTTATAAAATGCCTTTTAAAAATGTAATTAATTTATTACATATGTATAGTAAGTATAATTCTTTGAAATGACATTATAAATATAAAATTCATCAATTAATTCTACTACAAATAGCATTTACATGGATAATTTGACTGTTAAAAATAAAAATATGTTTTTGCTTCTGATCAAAATAAATTTAAAAAGGAACAAACGTATTATAATAAAACAGAAACATCTTTTTTCTTCTTCACTGAAGATATCGTTAGCAAACAAACAACTCATTTCGTTCTACTCACAATATTTACCATCAAATGACTCCAGAAAAATGTTTGCAAAGTTTCTTTGTTTGTTTTTCCTAGACGACATATTTTCTCACCGTTTTTAACATAACAGCTGTTCAAAAAAATTATTATTTGTTTTTTGTATTTATCTTCGTGATTTTCTTTTTCATATTTTTGTTTGATTCTACTTCTTCTTGAGGGCAATTTTCCAAGATATCCATTATTCTATTGTTTGCTCAATGTATTCAGAATTTATCTTGAAGTCTCACATTTCTTTCGTTTCCTTAACTTATCAGGAAAACTTTTAGAAGAAGAACAATGATACTGCTGTATAATTCTGTTTGTTCAAAGAATACATCTACAGTATTGAAAAATCTGCAACGAATAAAATAACTTTTTATATATCTTTTGTTTTCGAAATTCTGAGACTAATGTTTTGTATTTTGTATGGAATAATAGGTTAATAATTAAACGTTTTCCTTTAAAAATACAAATTTTATTCTGAAATTAAATAATTAAAAGAAAAGGGGAGAAAAAAATGCTGAAATCTTCTCGGCAAATTTCAGCTTATCATGTGTGAACATCCGAGAACGGAAGAATAAACTTAGAAATATGACAATGTTTAATAATGCACGAGATATATGAAGCAATTGATTGGAATGCTACAAGAATGGTCAAATTCAATAGCCCCATGAATATACAATGTAGAATTGTTCAAGAATCTCTAAAAGATATACAAAAAATAAGATGAATGCAGTCGTAAATGAAGAATTAAGTATTCCAAATTCTACAAGAAATGTTATCATATTCAATAGCCAAAAGTTTGAAAATTCTAGGCGTAAATGAAGAATGAAGTATTCCAAATATAATAAGAAGCCTTCTACAGCTCCATAAGCATGGGAAAATGCCAAAAGTGACAAATGTGAAACTTCAAAAAGAAGTAATTGAAAAACTCACTACGAGTACTTATAGCCACTTGATATACAAATGTCTCAAATCCGAAGCCAAAACATGAAAAGTGCTTCAAATCCATACTACAAAGCAATTCAATCAAAAGCCAAATTCTCCAGAAAATTCCTGAAGACTAACGTTATTCATGAATCATTTCAAGAGTTAAGGGGCCCAAAGTGCCATTTTCAGCCAAAATTTGGAATGGAGTTTTATGTGCTTAGTGCTCATTTTCGGATAACGTCACGGACCCTAACCAGGACAACATCATGTTCACACACGATAAAATCTTATTCTCAGAAAACCAATTTGGGAGATACAGCTCTTTTCATAGAATACATACTGCTGTCTCAAGCAGCGTATTCACTTGTGAAAATACTTTTAAATTTGACTGACGAATCTGTAAAACAAGCATCATGGCAAATTAATTTGTTATTAAAACGATGATTAAAGGATAAGATGAGTAATTATAATAATAGGATACTGTAGTTAAAATAATAAGATTTTATTAAAATCAACCTCAAGCTTTAACGATTAATCTCTCAGTTAGATAAAAAAAATTAACATATATAATCTGTGTAATTTTTTCAATCTTATTGTAAAATTTTAATTTGGGTGATTTTAGTTTGGGTACTTTAATTTTAGGTAACCTCGCTCCTTCGTCACTACGTCTACCCTCGGTTTTACGATAACCCAGGTTAATAATAACTGTAAAGGAGCAACTCAGCTCTAGGCACATTGATGTGGTGTGTGTAGTAGTAGTATAGATAGATAGATACAAAACCCTGCGTTCACAACGAGCAATTCATATAAGAAACAGAGAGTAAATGTTCGTAGGAGATTGAGTATAGTTATAGTTTCTAAATTATTCGGTTACAATTTAAGTGTTCACGATATGAAGCCTTTTCGGTAATAACAATAACAATAAAGAAAAAAAGGAATATTAAACTTCAATTAAATTCAGAATTATCAATATTAAATTTTGGTGAGGGATATCCACTGTAATGCGACACATTACTTTTTTCGAATTTTGATAATAAAAACTTTGTCTAATGTTGTTATAACTTTTGTACATCCATTTCACTCCCTTGCTAAGAGTTTTATTTCTCTTAGGAACAGGTAGTACTAATGGTAATAATACACGCATAATGAAGTGCAGTAACAATGTGTACTATCAATATTTTTTTCTAATGCAGCTGGCAAACACTTAGACAGCTTGCTCTTGAATGCCTTAAGGCAAGCGCTGCACAGACGTTACTCACTTTGCATTACCCAGGAGTCGCGTGTAACTTGAAGATAAGCCACGGATGCTGAGTAACAATGCCCCGCAACGCTCTACGATCATATTAGACCGGGACCTACGGTTTAAAGTAGATTCCGAACCACTACAAATATCCATGGCACCGCTGGGACTCGAACCCGAAACCTGTGGTACCGAGCACCAGAGCGATAGCCACTCGGCCATTCAGGCCCGTACTATCAATATTAAACAACCGATATTTATACTAAATTAAGGACATCTATAAAACCGAACCTGCACTTTAAAATAGGGTCTCAAACTCAGAACAAGTAAAATTTTTCTTAACTAAATTACATACACACAAGAACATGCAAAAGCATTTTTTTAAAAAAGTTAATTATTTATAAACGTTAACAAGAACATTAGTGTAAATTCTGCTTCTGCAGTTATTTTTTCAATTCCTTCTATTAGCTCACACTCTTCCTATATATATCTTTTTCAAATTTTCAATCGTTCATAGAATACTTTTTATTCACCGACTCCAGTTCAAGTACATTTTTTTGAACTTGTAGTGGATGACACTGGATGTGAATACAGTTTTTCAAATATTCTTTCAGTAATTAAATTTAATTCATTCATTTTAGTTTGTTTTAGATTTAAGTTGCATGTATCTACTAATAGATGGCACCAGATAAACTTAAAAAAAGGAACGAAAATTATTTATAAAGGACTTTCTACAATATAGTGGAAAAAAGTACGAATTGACTTTAAAATTTTTTTTATATTACTTGTTTTTTTACCATGATCTTCTCGCAAGCCTAGGTAGCTAATTTGTATGAGTTATTGCTTTCGAAATCTTTTCAATAGATAGTATTCACATATTATTAACAGAAAGGAATTGTTAGGATCACCATCTACTATAGATCTAGGATTGTTAGGATTACCATCTTCTAAGATCCGAGGACATTTTACAATTATATGGTATTGTACAAGTGCGCTGCTTTATTAGAATTGGAGTATTTACTTTTGGTATTTATGGGTGTACTGGTATTATTATTACTGGTACTGTAGCATCTAGATATTACTTATTGTGGTATTTATTATATTGGTATTTACTTTTGTATACAAGCAAAATGCAAAGTACCACAAAACTGATGATAAAGAAAACATAATTCCTTTTCATAATTCAAGATCCGAGTTCATTTCACAGTGATAGGGTATTCCGTTATTGGTAAAAATGCAAGGTTTTATTAAGTCTTTTGTAGGTCATTTCCTTTCTAACACGTCGAAAATGCAAAGTTGCAAAAACTGATGATGGAGAAAATGCGATTTATTATCAGATCAGTGTAATATCTGCAGTTAAAGGCGAATCGTTCATAATGTTTCGATTTTGAAAGATGAATGTATTGCTGAATAAGGTAACAGATATCATCTGAGTTCAAAGACGACTATGTCAGTGTTTAGTGTTTATTATCTTGCTTCAAAATTTTATTTTTCTGATGGTTGTTTAGTCTACAGAATGCAGCAAAATAAAGATTTTATAATCGGGATATTTATTATTATTGTAATAACGAAGATTTATAAAAGATTTTAAAATAGACTATTCAAAACTTGTTGAAGATATCTAATTGTGCATCTGCCGTGCATGAACTGTGAACTGCTGTTGAAGATATCGATATTATGTGCTTTTACAAATACGAGGGTAACTCTGAAATTTCTTAAACAGTGGCAGTGCCACTATAAACGCAGGAAAAAAGAATTTTCGTTAAATTTGTAAATTCGAACACTTTTATGGCCACAGAAGATAATTTGTGGCAACAATTTGCAATTTAGCTGTCGTAGAATAGATTTTGGAAGAAAGGAAAATGGAATTGACGCGAGAGTATTATAGCGCTATGATTTTCTATGATTTCAAAGTGGGTTAAATCAAGAAGAATGCCTTCAACGTCTACAACTAGCATATGGAGACGAAGCTCCATCTCGTGCTACTGTATTTAGATGGTTAACAGAATTTCGTAGAGGTCGAAAGTTCTCTGCTGGATCAAGAACACACAGGCTTACCTTCATTAGCTGTAGTTCAGAAGATATGCCGGCCATGTGAAAAATGTTAGTCGATGATAATCGCTGCACTTAGAAATGATACAGAAGAAACTTATAATTGGATGTGCAGCTATAAATAGAATTATTTATGAAGAACTGCATATGAAAAAATTGGTTTGCCGTTGGGTCCCCCATAATTTAACAGAAACACCAAAAAACAGAGCGTGTCAAAATCTGAAAAACAAACCATAAAATTACATAACGGTTTTGGACACCGCCTTATTTAAAATCATAACTGGTGATGAAACTTGCATACCGTTTTTGACATTCCAACACGACAAGAAAGTAAAGTATGGGTCATTGAAGATGACCCCAAACCAACTGGTGAAAAGGTAACGGGCAATTAAAACAGCAATGTATGCCGTTTTCTTCAAAGTACGGGGCTGATCAAAGCCATCAAGCTGGAGGGACGGAAGACAGTCACAGCTAACTGGTACACCACTAAGTGTCTTCCAGAAATTCTTCAAGAAGTGAATGTGGAAACTCATGCTTCACCATAATAATGCATCTTCTCATACGGCAATATCTACAGTCGAATTTCTTAAACAAAAACACATTAAAGTGATAGAATATCCACTTTATTCACCTGATCTTGCTATGTGGGACTTTTGAGCTTTTTATCAAGGCGCCCGTTGCCGATGAGCCACGAGTCGGGCTAGATGAAACTTATATGCTGTTTTAAATTTCAAGTTTAATCCGTTATTGATTCCATTTGTTCATTAATAACTAAATACTTTTCGTTCCGCTTAAGTAAGCTATTGATTGTTTTAAGAAAATTGTACGAACAGATGATTTAGCAGCTTCTGTTGTGATGGAGCACCCGTAGGTAGAAGTCTGACTTCTGCTCCTTGACGCTCTTACAGTCATAGGAGACTGGGACCTACGGTTTAAAGTGGATTCGAACCACTACAAACATCCATGGCACCGCCGGGACTCGAACTCCGAATCCTGTGGAACCAAGCGCCAGAACGCTAGACACTGGGCCATTCAGGCCCATTTTTAAAATATTAAATTGTCTATACCTAACATCAAGTTAAAAAGTTTAACCTTGTTTTATTTTTAAAAATATTATTAATTTAAATCTAAGAAAAGGAAATTATGCCTCCATTAAAGTCATTTAATTCAGAATTAACTAAAGTAATTTATAAAAAAATTTCTAAATTTATCCATCAGTGGGCGTTAAGGTTCAATAAATTATCGCACAATCCTTTTAGCTTGGTAATAAATTTAATAACATAACGGCACCAAATCCGAACAGCAAATGTTTACCTAACTTGTTAAACGCATCCCCGTAGCTCTAATCTCTCTTTCTACATCGTGTCTCTCGCTATAATTTCTTTATTTGGTCTTCTGTCGCGACAATTAATTGGTCTCCAATCGAATCTGTCCATACTGAAAATAAAAATTCAATTACATTTTTTATTTGCTTGTAATGATTTTGTTGCGAAGTTTTACTGCTAAATGAATTTAATTTACATCATTTGGTTTAATTTGTGCTAATTGTTTCAATTTATTTGGCTTGTAAGTTGTAAGAAATTTGGTTGGCAAAAAAGAAAGTTACTTCTCTGCAAAGTTTTTAACAACCATATATTTGGAAAAGATTTTAAAAAACACTCAAGTCGTATTCAAATAAATGCTGTATACATGAAATAAAATGTTTCACGTCCAAACAAGACTATAAAGGATAATTTATTCCAAAGTTAACAAATACCTAATTAACACTGTAAACTACAGTAGAACCTCTTTAAGTCGAACCTCGATAAATCGAAAACCTCCAAAACTCGAAAAAAAATTTTGTTCCCTTCCCTTCAAGTTCTAAAACCTCCATGACTCGAAATTTCAACCCTCTATAAGCCGAAATAATGGTCAATCCCCACAAGCCATTTTTGTTATATATTTTCCCTCCGTAACTCGAAAAAAATTGGACCTCTCTATTTTACATTAGCAATTTTTGATTTTACAACCTTTACAACTCGATCATTTCAAACTAATTACCTCTACAGCTCGAAAAGAAAAATAAGTTACCGACTTTAAGGTTTGCCGACAATGCACGTCATTGTTTCTTAGAAAACAATGTAGTAAATAGAATAACCAAATCTATGAAATAGCAACTCGGAGAAAAATAATTTTCTGCTCTTTATAAGCTTAGATAATGCTATAGATGAGAACGATCAATTGTCTAAAGCAAAAAAAAAAAAAAAAAAAAAAAAAGTAATAATAATAACTGACTTTTTTTTTAATACATAATATTTTAATTTTAAGGTTGTTTCGGAATTATTTTGACATATATATAGTACATATATTATACAGTTATTTATTTATATTTAGTCAATATATTTATTGTAGTACATAACATAGCTTTTAAGTTTGCAAATAAACATGTTTATTACCTCTGTAACTTTGCTGTTATGGGAGGTGATATAGTTTGAATATTCAAGATAATCTCACTTTAACAATGATTATTTTCTTTTTTTATCGGGGTGGTACTTGTCTGCAATGTTTCTAACATCCATTCATTTGGCAAAGATTATAAAGCAGGCAAATCGTATTGCAAACAATTGTCGTATAGCAAATAAATTGTTTCTCGTCCAAACAAGACGTTTATTAAGTTGGATTCATTCGACGGCGGATGGACACCACGGTACCACTTTCATTTTTATTTTTATTTTAAAAAAATTATGCCCGCAGGGAGGTTAATAAAAATTTTAGATCATTTTAATAGAAAGGAAACAGGGAAAAAAAATACGGGAAAATTTTCCCTATTTTTCATAGATGAAGAGGAAATATATCCTCAACCGTTAAAGATGTCAATAAAGGTGCAGAGAAGCATCAATACAAATTACCAATTAAATACTTTGATTAGGCTGAAATATTTTAAAACTACCAAATTTTAAACGGTCAAAAGAACCGTTTATATCAGGGATGGGCAAACTTTTTCGGGCGCGGGCCGAAAATCGAAAAAAAAAAAAAAAAAAAATTTTGGCAGGCCAAGATAAATTTTCTAAAATTTTAAAAACAATATACAAGTATTACAATTTAAATATGTTAATGTGATGAATGAAATTGCGATTTCATTAATAACATAAAAAATATTTCCAGGTCCATTCATCATTAAAAGCACGGCACTCTGAATCAACTTTACGTTTTTGAATAGCCATTTTTGTGGTTTAAATATTTTACGAATAACCCAAACAAGCACCAGCTATGCTATATTTTTAATAATATCATCACTATTCACAATGATGCTATATGTCCGCAATCTTTCCATACGCAATCAATAATATTAGAGCTCTCTCTAAATGAAAAAGCCACTGGCTGGAGCTTAAAATGCGCAATCTGTCACATGTGAGGTCTAATTCACCTATATTGGATTCTCATATGTCTTCTCCCGAGAATGAGATAACGCTTGTAGGCGCCAATCTGCAGCTGTAACTAATAAAGAACTTCCGGTTTTAACACTTTACCGATTGAAAGTTTTCTGTGCTTGCTATTTCCGTCGATTTATGTTTTGTAGAACAAAAATAGAGAAAGTAAAAGATCATCAATCCTTTGAAAAAAAGAAGAAAAATATATTTAACCAAAGTAGAACAGGAGATGGATATAATATATAAATATATATTTCGTTTAATTTGCCTCGGACCAGCAAATTAAATTCGGGCCGGATAGAGCCCTTCGGCGGACCGTAGTTTTGCCCATCCCTGGTTTAAATGGAATCACATTCAATGTATGGAATCCTCTACAGTACAGATTACGTGCAATTATTTTTAAAAAATTACATTAACGAAACATTTTATTCTGAAAGTAAATTTTTCTCTTTAGATTTTCATTTAAAGTTAAATATTTTAAGTTAAATATTTATTTTAAAACTTAAATACTTATTTTAAGTTTAATATCCACTCCTTAGTAGTTGGTGTTTAGGTTACGATGGAACGTTAAATTAGAAAAGGAATTTTTGGAATTTTCCGTTTTCCATAGAAGATAAATATTTCTAAGCTTGTAAAATGAGATACGATCTTTCAGATATTCTGGAAAAATTCCTTCCGTGTTCAATAGATATTTTTAAATAAATTAAAAATGCAGCGAGAATTCGACTACGTCCGTTCAAAGAAAAGTGGAAAAGACTTTTCAAACTAAAAAAGATTTGTTTTTTAAAAATAACCGCAAATTTTTAAATAAGTAGCTCATGGCTGTAAAGTAGAAAATGAATAGCTTATTAGTTTTATTTTGTGAAGAAAAAATGTTGTTGGTGCACTATTTTCGATGTTTTAAAAAACAAGATTATTTTTTGAAAAGTTTTAAAATGCATGTTCTTTTATTAAATTCCTACTATTAGTTCACACTTTCCCTATATATATCTTGTTCACATTTCCAATCGTTCATAAAAACAGTTTTTATTCATCCACTCAACTTCAAATACATTTTTTTTGAATTCGTAGTGGATGGCACTGGATGTCAATACAGTTTTTTCAAATATTAATTCAGTAATTAAATTAAATTAATTAATTGTAGTTTTTTATTGCATGTCTCTACCAGTAGATGGTGCCAGATGTAAGAGAAAAAAAAATTTGAACTTTATTTATAAAGGACTTTCTGCAATATAGTCAAAAAGAAGTAGGAATTGACTTTAAAAAAATTTGTATATATTACTTGTTTTATGTAAACAATCTATTTAAATCACAAACTGTTTTAATATACACAATTTATTTTATTAAACATTCAAAATTGTTTTTAATTTTTAATTTCTTTAAAAAAAAAAAGCATTTTCTAATGGAGTAACTAATGGATTCATTTTTTTCTTTATATGTAGGCAGAGGAAGTTTATACACTTAATTCATACTTAATTTCATTGTACTCTTATTATTCAGAAATTATATTTTTAAATAATCAGTTACGATAATGTGTTAAAGCGTTTTTTGTTTATAGAAGCTATGATTTTTTATCGTCAAAGTTTTTTTGCATAATTTGTAAAGCAGTATTTAATATGTTGAAATATACTATTTCCATTAACAGTCCTATAAAGCCATTTCATATGTTATTAGCAAGCATAATAAAAACAGTTTTTTGTTTTTATTATAGCAAAATACTTTTAAAAATAGTTAGGAAATAAAAACCTCATCATCATCATCACTGGCGCAACATCCCACGGGAGGGCCAAGGCCGTTTGTCTACTGGCAGATTTCGAGATGAGAGATGTTTTCTTTTTTTTAAGGGTAGGATTGTCAGCCCTACTCCCAATCCTCTACATCATATTAGACCGGGACCTACGGTTCAAAGTGAATGAAATAAAATACTGCTGTAATCAAATGTAAAACAAGATTATTTTTTTCTTTTCAACTAATTTTAGCATCATGGCAAAATTAAAAAAACAAAATTGGATGAAAATTTTTTCCCATTGTTAAGCTGTGTTCAATTCTAATTTTTCTGTCATCAAACAAAAATCATCTTACCACTACACACACTATACACATTCTTTTTTTTAATTGTGAGATAATTTTTTTCCTAATATAATTTTATTCAAAGTTTTATATTCAAAGCTATGTATAGCTGCTGATACAATGTCCATTTCTTCTGTATCATCTGATAAGTGCAGCGATTATCATCGCCTAACATTTTCGTATGGCCATTTCTAGAACTACAGCTGATGAAGGCATCCCTGTGTGTTCTTGATCCAGTAGAGAACTTGGACCTCTACGAAATTCTGTAAACCATCTAAATACAGTAGCACGGGATGGAGCTTCGTCTCTGCTGTATGCTGGTTGTGAACGTTGAAGGCATTCTTCTTCTTGATTTAACCCACTTTGAAATCATAAGAAAATCATAGCGCCATAATGCTCTCGCGTCAATTCCCCTTTTCCTTTCTTCCGAATCTATTCTACGACAGCTAAATTACAACTGTTGCCACAAATTATCATCTGCGGCCATAAAGAGTTCAAATTTACAAATGGAACGAAATTTTTCCTGCGTTTGTGAGGTACTGCCACTGTCTCAAAATTTCAAAGTTACTCTCGTATTTGTAAAGCACATATATTTATTTGCATTCCATACCTTCAACAAGTTTTGAATAGTTTATTTTCAAATCTTTTATAAATCTGAGTTATTATAATGATAATAAATATCCCGATTATAAAATCTTTATTTTGCTGCATTCTGTAGACTAAACAACCATCAGAAAAATAAAGTTTTGAAGCAAAGATAATAAACACCAAACACTGACACTTAGTCGTCTTTTGAACTCAGATGATATTTGTTACCTTATTCAGCAATACATTCATCTTCCAAAATCGAAACATTACATGAACGATTCGCCTTTAACTGTAGATATTACACTGATCATGATAATAAATCGCATTTTTCTTCATCATCAGTTTTGCAACTTTGCATTTCGACGTGTTAGAAGGAAATGACCTTCAAAAGACTTAATCTAACCTTGTATTTTTTACTAATAACGAAATACCCTATCACTATGAAATGAACTCGGTCGGAAAATATAATTCCTTTTCATAAATTATATTTTCTTTATCATCAGTTTTGTGGTACTTTGCATTTTTGCATTTTATATACAAAGTAAATACCAATATAATAAATACCACAATAGAAGTAATACCTAGATGCTAAGGTACCAGTAATAATAATACCAGTACACCCATTAATACCAAAAAAGTAAATACTACAATTTCACAATAAAGCAGCGCATTTGTACTAATACTATATCCTAACAATTCCTTTCTGTGAATAATGTGAATGCTCCTGTGTTGAAAGAGATTTCGTAGCAATAATTCATAAAAGGATCTATCTACCTAGGCTTACGAAGATCATGGTAAAAAAACTGATCCGAAGCAGGGGGCACACTAATATTCTTTCTAACGTTTATAAATAATGAACTTTTTCAATTCCTACTATTAGCTCTTCCTCTATACATCTCTCGTTCACATTTTCAGTCGTTCATAAAAATACTTTTTATTCATCCACTCGAGTTCGATACATTTTTGAACTCATAGTGGATGACACTACATCGTACAGATGAGAAACTTCTACCTGGCGGCCCGACTATCAGCGTGCGTGATACTTTACACATGTGTCAATTTTCAGATTTAAATTTATTTATTTTCCAGCACATGCATTATTTTAAGAAGTTATTTTCATGAAACATTGTTTAATAAACTCTGTTTTATTTATTCAAGCATTTTATATTTAAAACTATATCACAAACTATGTATTTTATATACTTTGCATAAAAAATTAAAAAGTTTAATTAAGTATGAATATTTATTTATATTAAAGCAATACAGAACACAATCCGATATTTGCCTAATTTAAAAACAATTCATTTGAAATATTTTAAATTATATGCATTTAATGATTGAAAATATTCACACTTATGAAAGTATTCAAGCAAACTATTATTATTTTCAATTCATACTATTAAACACTCTCCTATATATATCTTGTTTAGCAATGCGT